>CAJUXJ010002183.1:0-24455 GCA_910589775.1 Avena eriantha
CACATGCAATGACTCTAGTTGTTGTTAGTGAAAAGAACACACATGCAATGACACTGGTGGATCCATAGGTGCATTGTGAAAAGAGCACACATGTAATGACATTGGAGGATCCATATGTGGTATGTGAAAAGAACACACATGCAATGACACTAGTGGATCCACATGTGGTATTTGAAAAGAACACACATGCAATGACTCTATTTGTTGATAGTAAAGAGAACACACATGCAATGACACTGGTGGATCCATGTGTGGTCTCTGAAGAGAACACATATTTCAATGACACTGGTGGATCCATAGGTGGATAGTGAAAACAACACACATGCAATGACTCTGGTGGCTCCATATGTGGTGTGTGAAAAGAACACACGTGCAATGACACTGGTGGATCCATAGGTGGATTGTGAAGAGAACACACATGCAATGACACTGGTGGATCCATAGGTGGATTGTGAAAAGAGCACACATGCAATGACTCTTGTTGTTAGTAAAAAGAGCACACATGCAATTACACTGCTGGAACCATAGGTGGATTCTGAAGAGAACACACATTTCAATGACAGCGGTGGATCCATATGTGGTATGTGAAAACAACACACATGAAATGATTCCAGTTGTTGTTAGTAAAAAGAACACACATGCAATGACACTTGTGGATCCATAGGTGGATTGTGAAGAGAACACACATGCAATGACACTAGTGGATCCATAGGTGGATTGTGAAAAGAGCACACATGCAATGACTCTTGTTGTTAGTAAAAAGAGCACACATGCAATTACACTTCTGGATCCATAGGTGGATTCTGAAGAGAACACACATTTCAATGACACCGGGGGATCCATATGTGGTATGTGAGAAGAACACACATGAAATGATTCCAGTTGTTGTTAGTAAAAAGAACACACATGCAATGACATTCGTGGATTTTGAAAAGAGCACACATTTCAATGACACCGGTGGATCCATATGTGGTATGTGAAAAGAACAGTCATGAAATGACTCCTATTGTTGTTAGTAAAAAGAACACACATGTAATGACACTGGTGGATCCATAGCTAGATTGTGAAGAGAACGCACATGCAATGACACTGGTGGATCCATAGGTGGATTGTGAAAAGAGCACACATGCAATGACTCTGGTTGTTGTTAGTAAAAAGAACACACATGCAATGACACTGGTGGATCCATGTGTGGTCTCTAAAGAGAACACACATTTCAATGACACTGGTGGATCCATAGGTGGATTGTGAAAAGAACACACATGCAATGACTCTGGTTGTTGTTAGTAAAAAGAACACATATGCAATGACACTAGTGGATCCATGTGTGGTCTCTGAAGAGAACACACATGCAATGACTCTGGTTGTTGTTAGTAAAAAGAGCACACATGCAATGACACCGCTGGATCGATAGGTGGATTGTGAAAAGAACACACATGCAATCACACTGGTGGATCCAAGACCACACATGCAATGACCCCAGTTGTTGTTAGTGAAAAAAAGCACACATGCAATGACACTGGTGGATCCATATGTGGTATGTGCAAATAACACACATTTCAATGACACGGGTGGATCCATATGTGGTATGTGCAAATAACACACATTTCAATGACACCGGTGGATCCATATATGGCATGTGAAAAGAACACACATGAAATGACTCCAGTTGTTGTTAGTAAAAAAAGAACACACATGCAATGACACTGGTGGATCAGTAGGTGGATTGTGAAAAGAGCAGACATGCAATGACACTGGTGCATCCATATGTGGTATGTGAAAAGAACACACATGCAATCACTCCAGCTGTTGTTAGTGAAAAGAACACACATGCAATGACACTGGTGGATCCAGAGGTGGATTGTGAAAAGAGCACACATGCAATGACACTTGTGGATCCAAATGTGGTACGTGAAAAGAACACACATGCAATGACTCCACTTGCTGTTAGTAAAAAGAACACACATGCAATGACACTGGTGGATCCATAGGTGGATTGTGAAGAGAAAACACATGCAATGACACTGGTGGATCCATAGGTGGATTGTGAAAAGAGCACACATACAATGACTCTAGTTGTTGTTAGTAAAAAGAACACGCATGCAATGACACTTGTGGATCCATGTGTGGACTCTGAAGAGAACACACATTTAAATGACATTGGTGGATCCATAGGTAGATTGTGAAAAGAACACAAATGCAATGACACTGGTGGATCCATATGTGGTGTGTGAAAAGAACACACATGCAATGACTCTGGTTGTTGTTAGTAAAAAGAACACATATGCAATGACACTAGTGGATCCATTTGTGGTCTCCGAAGAGAACACACATGCAATGACTCTGGTTGTTGTTAGTAAAAAGAGCACACATGCAATGACACTGCTAGATCCATAAGTGGATTCTGAAAAGAACACACATGCAATGACACTGCTGGATCCAAGTGTTGTCTCTGAAGACAACACACATGCAATGACCCCAATTGTTGGTAGTAAAAAAAGCACACATGCAATGACACGGGTGGATCCATAGGTGGTATGTGAAAATAACACACATTTCAATGACACCGGTGGATCCATATGTGGTATGTGAAATGAACACACATGAAATGACTCCAGTTGTTGTTAGTAAAAAGAACACACATGCAATGACACTGGTGGATCCGTAGGTGGATTGTGAAAAGAGCACACATGCAATGGCACTGGTGGATCCATATGTGGTATGTGAAAAGAACACACATGCAATGACTACAGTTGTTGTTAGTGAAAAGAACACACATGCAATGACACTGGTGGATCCATAGGTGGATTGTGAAAAGAGCACACATGCAATGACACTTGTGGATCCAAATGTGGTACGTGAAAAGAACACACATGCAATGACTCCAGTTGTTGATAGTAAAACGAACACACATGCAATGACACTGGTGGATCCATAGGTGGATTGTGAAGAGAACGCACATGCAATGACACTGGTGGATCCATAGGTGGATTGTGAAAAGAGAACACATACAATGACTCTGGTTGTTGTTAGTAAAAAGAACACACATGCAATGACACTGGTGGATCCATGTGTGGTCTCTGAAGGGAACACACATTTAAATGACACTGGTGGATCCATAGGTGGATTGTGAAAAGAACACACATGCAATGACACTGGTGGATCCATATGTGGTGTGTGAAAAGAACACACATGCAATGACTCTGGTTGTTGTTAGTAAAAAGAACACATATGCAATGACACTGGTGGATCCATGTGTGGTCTCTGAAGAGAACACACATGCAATGACTCTTGTTGTTGTTAGTAAAAAGAGCACACATGCAATGACACCGCTAGATCCATAAGTGGATTGTGAAAAGAACACACATGCAATGACACTGCTGGATCCAAGTGTCGTCTCTGAAGAGAACACACATGCAATGACCCCAATTGTTGGTAGTAAAAAAAAGCACACATGCAATGACACTGGTGGATCCATAGGTGGTATGTGAAAATAACACACATTTCAGTGACACCGGTGGATCCATATGTGGTATGTGAAAAGAACACACATGAAATGACTCCAGTTGTTGTTAGCAAAAAGAACACACATGCAATGACACTGGTGGATCCGTAGGTGGATTATGAAAAGAGCACACATGCAATGACACTGGTGGATCCATATGTGGTAGGTGAAAAGAACACACATGCAATGACTTAAGTTGTTGTTAGTGAAAAGAACACACATGCAATGACACTGGTGGATCCATAGGTGGATTGTGAAAAGAGCACACATGCAATGACACTTGTGGATCCAAATGTGGTACGTGAAAAGAATACACATGCAATGACTCTAGTTATTGTTAGTAAAAAGAACACACATGCAATGACACTGGTGGATCCATAGGTGGATTGTGAAGAGAACACACATGCAATGACACTGGTGGATCCATATGTGGTATGTGAAAAGAACACACATGCAATCACTCCAGCTGTTGTTAGTGAAAGGAACACACATGCAATGACACTAGTGGATCCATAGGTGGATTGTGAAAAGAGCACACATACAATGACTCTGGTTGTTGTTAGTAAAAAGAACACACATGCAATGACACTGGTGGATCCATGTGTGGTCTCTAAAGAGAACACACATTTAAATGACACTAGTGGATCCATAGGTGGATTGTGAAAAGAACACACATGCAATGACACTGGTGGATCCATATGTGGTGTGTGAAAAGAACAAACATGCAATGACTCTGGTTGTTGTTAGTAAAAAGAACACATATGCAATGACACTAGTGGATCCATGTGTGGTCTTTGAAGAGAACACACATGCAATGGCTCTGGTTGTTGTTAGTAAAAAGAGCACACATGCAATGACACTGCTAGATCCATAAGTGGATTGTGAAAAGAACACACATGCAATGACACTAGTGGATCCAAGTGTTTTCTCTGAAGAGAACACACATGCAATGACCCCAATTGTTGGTAGTAAAAAAAGCACACATGCAATGACACTGGTGGATCCATAGGTGGTATGTGAAAATAACACACATTTCAATGACACCGGTGGATCCATATGTGGTATGTGAAAAGAACACACATGAAATGACTCCAGTTGTTGTTAGTAAAAAGAACACACATGCAATGACACTGGTGGATCCATAGGTGGATTGTGAAGAGAACACACATGCAATGACACTGGTGGATCCATAGGTGGATTGTGAAAAGTGCACACATGCAATGACTCTGGTTGTTGCTAGTAAAAAGAACACACGTGCAATGACACTTCTGGATCCATGTGTGGTCTCTGAAGAAAACACACATTTCAATGACACTGGTGGATCCATAGGTGGATTGTGAAAAGAGCACACATGCAATGACTCTGGTTGTTGTTAGTAAAAAGAACACTGATGACCCACAAGTATAGGGGGTGTATCGTAGTATTTTCGAGGCAAGTGAAACCCAATTTATTGATTCGACACAAGGGGAGCCAAAGAATATTTATAAGCCTTAACAACTGAGTTGTCAATTTAGCTGCACCTAGAAACAATCTTGCTCACAGCAGTTTATCAGTAGCAACAGTTTTGTAGTAGGAATAGTAATGTAACATCAGTAGTAAAGTAAAGACAGCAGTAACAATAGCAGTAAACAGTGGATTCGAGTGCGGTAGGCATAGGGATGGATGGACGGGCGTTACATGGACAAGAAAATTCACATAGCAGTCAGAACATTGGGCAATTGTAGATAAATAAGATAAAGCATCCAAGTACTAGATAATCCTAGGCATGTGTTCCATATATAGTCATACGTGCTCGTAATGAGAACTTGCACAACATCTTTTGTCCTGCCAGCCCGTTTGCAGCGGGGCCTCAAGGGAACTACTGGCAATTAACGTGCTCCTTTTAATAGAGCACCGGAGCAAAGCATTAACACTCCGTGAACACATGTGATCCTCACATCAAAGCCAATCCCTCCGGTTATCCCGATTTTTGTCACTTCGGGGCCATTGGTTCCGGACAACAACATGTGTATACAACTTGTAGGTAAGACCATAAACAATACTATCATAATGAATCAATAACATGTTCAGATCTGAAATCATGGCACTCGGGCCCTATTGACAAGCATTAAGCATAACAAGTCGCAACAAAGTCATAAAGCACTAATAAAAGATACTAGGCACCATGCCCTAACAATCTGATGCCATTACATGAACGATCTCATCCATTCCCTACCATCCCCATAGCCTACAGCGGGGGATTACTCACTCATAGATGGGGCAAACATGGATGGTTGATAAACTATGCTACGACTTTGAAAATTGCCACTAGCAACTTGAGATGGGTTGTACGATATGTGCCCCAGATGTTGGAACGACCGGCAAGGGTATGGCTGAACAATTTGCCACCCGGAAGCATCAACTGCTGGATAGACTTTGAGGAAATGTTCATCAGCAATTTCTCGAGTACGTATCAGAGGCCAAATAGGCCGCAGACCCTAGCTATGTGCAAGCAAAGACCTAATGAGACAGACCGGGAGTTCTTGACCCGGTGGTGTACCGTGAGAAAGTCGTGTGAAGGCGTGATAGAATCACAGGCCATAGCATGGTTTGCACAAGGGTGCCGATATGCAAGCGAGCTATGGCAAAAGTTGCAAAGGAAAATGCCAACTACGTTGGCAGAGATGATCCGGATTGGAGATTCGTATGCTTTGGGTGATCCGACTCAACCTAGGCTCGTATCAAATGAGTCAAACGATGAGTACTATCAGAGGGGTGGAGCCGGATCGTCCCGGAGGAATGACTACAGAGGAAAAAGAAGAGATGATAGACCAGATCATCGATACGGTTTGCAACAAGTTGCGGCTGTGAATCAAGATCAGCCCGGAGCAGGGGGGCAATCAGCGCCAGAAAACTGGAGGGCAATGGACTCTGAGAAACGATGGCAAGAAAACTTGGACGCCAGAGCAAAAGAGACAGTGGCAAGAAAAGAAGGACCGTCCGAGGTATACTTATGATTCGATGTTGGACCAGCCATGTAAGTTTCACACGCCAAATCCAAGTAACCTAGCGGGTCATACGACGAGGCAATGTGAGTGGATGCGCAAGATTGAACAAGGTGGTTCGGGGAATGCTCAGGCACCCCGGAATGATCAGCCTCGGCAGGAGTTACCCCGGCAGCAATTGCTCTCCGGAGCGAACACGCAACAGCTGATGTTGCCTCCCCCTCCGCCGAGGTATGATAACAATGAGAGAAGGGATGCAGTGCATCAAGTGGAAAATCAGCATCAGCCGGATCAGAGGTACCCCGGAAATGAGGGGAGAAATGAGTACAGAGAGCATCATCAGAGCTATTGTGTGTTCACCACTGAGGAAACATATAGAAAAAGCTTGTAGCGTAGGAATATGGAGGTGAATGCAGTGATGCTAGCGGTGACGAGGTACATGCCTTGGTCTGATCAGGAAATCACCTGGAGCATAAAGGATCATCCCAAGCTTATACCAAGCCATGGGTCGTATGCGTTGGTGCTGGACCCGATGTTCATTGGGCCTAGCATTAATGTAAGGTTCTCAAAGGTATTGATTGACAATGGCAGCATCATTAACATCATGTATGCGGACACAATGCACAAGTTGGGTATCTCGGAAAACATGCTACAGGCCACGAGGACAACTTTCCATGGTATTGTGCCTGGCATCTCTTGTGAGCCTATAGGCAAGGTCCGGGTTGACGTGTTGTTCGGCACGAGGGATAACTGCCGAACCGAAAATTTAGAGTTCGAGGTGGTGAATTTAGAAAGTGCGTACCATGCGTTACTCAGAAGGCCAGCGCTGAACAAGTTCATGGCAAGCTGTCATATTAGCTACTTGAAGATGAAGTTGCCCGGACCAAACGGGGTGATTACCATTGCTGGGGATTTCCGACGTTCCATGGAGTGTGCATCGGCCGGGTCTAACTTAGCCGAGTCACTTGTGATTGCGCAAGCAAAAAGGAAAATTCAAGAGGTGGCGGCATTGGCTCAGTCCGCGCAGCAGTATATGCTGGCGCTAAGTAACCCGCATGGAAGTGTCTCCTTCTAGGCCACGAAAGATACCAAGAAGGTTCCTGTTGATGACATGTTCCCGGAGCGCACCGTAACAATTGGTGCCGGGTTAAGTGATAAATAGGAAAGCGAGCTGGTCAGCTTCCGCCGTGAGAAACGGGACATTTTTGCTTGGTCCACATAGGACTTGCAAGGTGTTCCGAGGGAGCTGGCCGAGTACTCTTTGAATGTGAGACCCAGAGCTAAGCCGGTGAAGCAACCTCTCCGCCGCTTCGCCGAAGATAGGAGGAAATTCATCAGGGATGAGATAGCTCGGTTGCTTGCTGCAGGATTTATCATGGAGGTTCTTTACCCGGATTGGCTGTCTAATCCGGTGCTGGTGGAGAAGAAGAAGGATGACCCGAACGTGGCAGTGGTTTGGTGAATATGTATCGATTACACGAACCTGAACAAGGCGTGTCCAAAAGATCCATTTCCACTGCCAAGAATAGATCAGGGCATAGACTCAACTACTGGATGTGAATTGTTGTCATTCATTGATGCATATTCTGGTTTCCACCAGATACCTCTGAATCCCGATGATCAAATAAAGACTGTGTTTATTACCCCGTATGGGGCTTATTGCGATCGCACCATGCCGTTTGGTTTACGTAATATAGGGGCAACGTACCAAAGATGTATGCAAAAATGTTTGCATGACCAAATAGGTCAAAATGTACAAGTGTACGTGGATGATGTGGTTATCAAGACCAAGGAAAGCAAAACGCTCCTTGACAATAGCAGGCAAACGTTTGCGAACCAAAGGAGGTTCCGAATGAAGCTTAACCCGGAAAAATGCACCTTCGGTGTCCCGGCTGGGAAATTGCTCGGTTTTCTTGTTTCCAGCCGAGGTATCGAGGTTAATCCAACTAAAATCCGGGCCACCGAACAAATGGAACTGCCGAAGTGTCTTAACGATGTCCAGAAGATCACAGGTTGCATGGCCTCGTTAAGTCGGTTTGTATGTCGGTTGGGGGAAAAGGCATTGCCTCTCTACCAACTCATGAAAAAGTCGGACAAATTTGTTTGGACACCACAGGCCAATGAAGCATTTGCCCACTTGAAAAAGATGTTAGCCACTGCACCAGTGTTAGCCTCACCACTATCAAAGGAGCCAATGTTGCTTTATATAGCCGCAACCAACCGAGTTGTAAGTGTAGTGATAGTGGTGGAGCGCGACGAGGAAGGTAAGTCGGTGCAAAGGCCAGTGTATTACTTGAGCGAGGTGGAACGTTACCCACTGAGGAAGTGTTGTCCCGGCAAACACAGAGGAGGGCAAAGGCTTACATGATCATCAATTCCGAACTATACAAAAGAAGTGTGACCAATGTCCTCCAGCGATGTGTTGACCCAGAAGAAGGGCTTGACATCCTCCGCGATATACATCAGGGGGAATGCGGGCATCATGCCTCATCCCGAGCCTTGGTAGCAAAAGCTTTCCAGCATGGATTCTACTGGCCAAATGCCTTAGAGCAAGCGGAAGATCTGATGAGAAAATGTAATGGTTGTCAGAGGTACGCTACCAAGACACATATGCTAATGTCACAACTCAAGACCATACCAATTACTTGGCCATTTGCCGTATGGTGCTTGCATATGGTTGGCCCGTTCAAACCAGCAAGGGGAAATATGCCTCACATTTTAGTAATGGTGGACAAGTTTACGAATTGGATTGAGGTAAAGCCTATAAGAAAATGTGATGGAGCTACGGCCGTAACGTTTCTCAAAGATATCATCTTGAGGTACGGTTATCCTCACAGTATCATAACTGATAATGGCACAAATTTTGCGGAAGGAGCATTTGCGTGTTTCTGCCAGGATAAGAAGATCCGGCTGGACGTAGCCTCGGTAGCCCACCCAGCATCGAACGGACAAGTGGAAAGATCCAACGGATTAGTATTATCCGGGATAAAACCCCGGCTCATTGAGCCGCTGCAAAGATCAGCGGGGTGCTAGATAGAAGAACTACCAGCGGTACTGTGGAGTTTAAGAACAACTCCGAATCATTGAGTAAATCCTGGTCCTTGGCGATCTGGAGATTGAGGCGCTCGCGCTCTTCTGTGTAATCCTGGCCAACCTTTTGGAGCTCGGATTGGTGTTGGGCCTTCATTTTCCCCATCTTAGCCTTGAGCCTGGCGATCTCATCGTCCTTGGTCTGGAGGAGGGCGAGCTCGTCATCTTTCTTCTTAAGCTCGGCTTGATGCTGCCCTGCTTGTTCGAGAAAATGCAGCATCATATCAGGCACGAGAACACTATCTTCAAGTGATGCTGAAATAGTGTGTTGGCCCGGCAGAGCCGAGGTATGAATGATTGCCGAGCCAAGGAGAGAAGGAAATGGAAAGCACTGCAAGGTCAGACAAAAATGACTTACCCTGGATCTGCTCCAGATTCTTCCGCATAATCTTATTCTCAGCCTCCACCCCAGCTGCGGAAACCGAATGATGAGATTAGTTCGGCAGAGGAAGATGAAGAAAAACGAAGAAGCGCCAAGGAAGAAATTTACCCCTTTTCTCGTATTCTGCGAGAAGTGCAGTTTGCTTGGCGCATAGCATCTTGTGGGTATCCAGCAGGCGTTGGAATTCAGCACTTCGGCGGTTAGTGGTCACCTGAAAGGAGTACGGAAACATAAATTAGCTTGGTGCATGTTCGAAGTGTACAAAAATCCAGGCCAAGTGGAACTTAACCCGGCTCTAGGTGTGTGCATGTTCGAAGTGTACAAAAAATCCGGGCCAAGTGGAACTTAACCTGGCTCTAGGTGTGTGCATGTTCGAAGTGTACAAAAATCCGGGCCGAGTGGAACTTAACCCGGCTCTAGGTGTATGCATGTTTGAAGTGTACAAAAATCCAGGCCAAGTGGAACTTAACCCTGCTCTAGGTGTGTGCATGTTCGAAGTGTACAAAAATCCAGGCCAAGTGGAACTTAACCCGGCTCTAGGTGTGTGCATGTTCGAAGTGTACAAAAATCCGGGCCAAGTGGAACTTAACCCGGCTCTAGGTGTGTGCATATTCAAAGTGTACTAAATCCGGGCCAAGTGGAACTTAACCCGGATCTAGGTGTGTGCATATTCAAAGTTCTCATGGAGCTATGTTATTTTTCTAAAGAGCATCCGGCCGAGTAACAAGTTACTCCCCCGGAGGCTCGGGGACTAATGGTTATTATCTACAGCATGTAAAGGGGAAGAGACGTACCTCCATCATCCGCCCCGCGAGGTTGATCGCATTAGCGGCTGTGTTCATTTGGGCGGAAAATTCAGCGGGGCCGAACTTCTCCGGAAGATCGTCGTTGTGGACGAACTCCGCCTTGTTCCAATTCATGACAAATTCAATCAAGCTCGGAGGGTACCGCTCACGGGTGGGCATATGGGGCGCCACCAAGCCCTTCGCGTGCGCTTCTTTCCTCTCAACCAAGGCAAGGGCTGGGCTGGTGTGCATAACCATCTGATGTGCATCAGTTGGCTCGGCAGGGGCGTCCTTCGCTGCTGGAGCTTTCTTGGGAAGCATTGATGCGAGGGTATGCTGCCCAGCCTCGACAAATGCTGACTTGGTAGCGTCCGGAGCCTTTTTGCCCTTGGTTTGCTGGGAAGAGGAAGTCGTCGCAGCGGATTTCCCCTTAGGAGCTGCCGGGGTACTTCCTCGCCGAGGTTGAGAAGACTCGGACGAGGCAGAGGAGCTCGGCGCTGGTGCTCTTGTTGCTGGACTTGGTGCCGCTGCTGATGTTTTTGCAGAAGGAGTTGGTACTGATACCGGAGTTGGTATTGGTGCTGGTTTGGTTGCTGGTACTGGAGCTGGTGCTGGTGCCGAGGTAGTTTCAGTGGTTGTTGATTGCGGCAAAGCCGAAGTTGTGGATGCCGTCGCCTCGGCTGGACCGGTCTCCCCCACTCCAAGGTTACCCTCCCCTTGACGAGGTGGAGCAGAACCCGGAGCAGCCGCAGAACCCTCTGGAATAGGGCTCAGCGGACGTGACTCGTCGTCACGAGGGGGAGAAGGGCTAGGTCAGAGAGGTGAAGAGATGCTAGATCCACTTTGAGGGACCTCCACCGGAGCCCTGCAAAATCAAATAATGTTAGAACAGAAATTACAACAATGCAAGCAAGAGCAAGTTACAGAAGGAAAAATGACTTACGCATCCGAGGTTTGGGCCTCCTTGGGTTTCCGAGCCCTTCGTGCTGGGGCCTTGCCTGCTAGCTTGGAGGCAGTCTTGTCCCCGGACTTCTTTTTCCTTTTAGCAGGCTGAGAAGGTCCGGAGGAGGAACTTGGAGCAGCCCCTGTAACATCCCAAATTTTGTAAATTCATATGTTACTAGTAAGCATGCATCATATCATTGCATCATGGCATCATATATCAAAATTTTTGCATCAGGTATTTTTTCAAACCCCATAGTCAATTATAGACAAAAGGGGGTAAAAAGATTTTAACCTTTTCAACCATCAAAAATCTTGCAAAAGGGTTATTTTATAGTTCCATTCTAACCCTCTCCTTTTTACAAATTTTTAGAGACCAATTTCGTCTAATTCGGAATCCGTTTGCAAAAGTTATCAAACAAATAGCAATTCAGAAATTATTAAAAGAATAATAAAATAAAAACCTAACCTAACCTAACCGGGCCGGCCGAGCCAGCCCGGGAACCTATCTACCGCGCGCAAGCGAGCGAGCGAGCGGCACGCAGCGCAGCCGCCGCCCAGGCTGGCCCAAACCGCCAGCCCGCCAGCAGCCCGCCAGCAGCCGCCAGCGACCCGCCCCGCGCCCGCAGCCACTGACAGGCGCGGCCCGCCTGTCGGTCGCCTCCTCCCCGAGTCCAGGTCGAGCCCGACGCCGCCGCCACCAGCGCAACCGCCGGCGCCGATTCTGGGACGGATTCCGCGACTTCCGCGCCAAGAATCCGCCTTTATATAGCCGGGCACGCCTCCCCAAGCAAACCCTAGCCTTTTTCCGCCGCCACGGCCACCGAGCGTCGCCAGATTGCTCGCCAGAGCACCGCCGCCTCCTCCGCCAGCAGCCGCCGCCCGCCGTCACCTCGGGAAGAGAGGGCTACCGCCGCCCCCGCGAACGTGACCGCCATGAGGAGCCGGTCCCTGTCGTCTAGCTCTCCGGGCCAGAGGAGCACCGCCGCCGCCGCCGGCCATTGCCGGAGCCCCGCTGCCGCTTGCCGCCGTCCGCCGCCACTAGCCGCCGCCGCCTCGGTAAGCTGCGTCGCCCCCCTTCGTCTCCGACCGTTAGATCTAGATCTGACGGCCCACAACCGGTCAACCGGCCCGGCCAACCGCGTCGCGCCGCATGGCAGCGCCACGTCGACGCCGCATCGCCCCCGCGTCGCGTCACACGCGCCTCGCTGGCCCACTCACGTTGCGCCACGTGTCCCCGCGTCACTGGCCCCTTTTTCCTTTTTCTTTTAAATAGGCAGATTTAGCCCCAATCTCGTAAAATTCATAGAAATTCGAATATTAGTCCAAAATTTGCGTATAATATACCGTTGGATTCATATTTTCGAGTAGAACACATATCTACAATAATATTACTGTTTTTCCACAGAAATATTGCAGTAGAATTAAAAGTTTAGATTGGAGTATTTTAATTCTAGAAAATTATCCGTAGCTCCGTTTTAGTTGATTCTTGTTGCGTTGGCTTTGTATCATCAAGATATTCTGTAGAAAAATTGTCATATCTTGTTTAGGGTGTTCAGATCTGTCTCGAGGAAGATTAGAGTTATAGATCTAGTCTTGAGCTTGGTAAATTAGGGTTTAACTCAAAATACTTAAAATCTGTGGGAAATCAGTTCTAAAGACATACCCAACTCAACAACACCCCTGGTTAAAACTCTTGGTCAAAATCAAATCCATCCTTGCATATTACCATGTTGCATGCATGTATATTTGACTTCGTGGATTGTTTTGTACAAATTGTGATTGGATCCATGTTTGTTTCGTTAGATTGCTCGGAGTGCGCTGAGGAGTATTGTTGTGTAGATTGCTGCTCGGATCAAGGCAAGTTACACCACTTGTTCATATTAATGTCCCTGTTTTGAATACTATGCATGGTTTGCTCTTCAAAATAGTAGTATGCATGTGTAGGATTGTTTTGGTAGATCTACTTGAAAATATTTTTGCAAGTGCGATGATTTTGTAGTATGCCATGAGTAGCTTTATACTTAGGAATTTCCGTCCTATTAGGTTCCTCTATTTTTGCTAAGTATTGCTTGCTATGCTACATATACACTAAGTATCGTTGGGAGGGTTCGAAAGACTCAAAATTTTCTAAGTATGAGAGCTCTCTCTACTGAACTTTTCTTCTCCAAAACCCCCTTCAAAATAAAACTACGTTTTCTTCTGGGCGGAATGGTTGTCGGGACAACGAGTGAGATTTTGGTGGAGGACGGCCACCCAGGAATCAAAGAAGTCTGCCATGTTTCAGAATTCAGAAGCTTCCCGTGCAACCACAATACATATGGGCTCTGTCTTGGCTTAGTACTTAGTGGGAAACCTCACCGGGGTACCAACATTTGGAGGTTCTTGGCACAGTTGGATCCAGCTGGTAGAGGGGCTACTAAGGGAAGGCTTCGCCATGGTCTTGTCTGTAAAAGGACTTGATCGTGGATTGTGGGGAAAGTGCACAACCTCTCGAGAGTATTCCAATCTGATCAATCAGCCGTGTTCACGGAAACAGAACAACATTGAGCATCTGAAGGATGGAGCCTCTGAAAGATCTTCTCCTCTCTCTCTTTTCCAAACTTAATGTTTTATAAACCCCAGGGCGTGAGTAATATCGCCATTGGGTGGGATTTTGGGAACTTGCTGCGTAATATCCAAGTGCTAGGTTGATTTGGGCACATGGTGAGTAATATCCACGTGTTCCATTCAACCCTATACTACTTATCAAGGTTTACAAAGTAGGGAAAACTTTCCTCCTCTTTTCTTATTACACTGGTAAAATTGGCTTTACGCAAATGAACCCCAAAGCCTACTCTTAGCCTTGCATGTAGAGATAGTCTTACTCTTTCCTTCGTGTAATTTTCCAATACATTCAAAGTATTGACCCAACTTGTTGGCTGCACATCTTATGTGCAGAATCTGAAGATTGAAAGGTGCGTAGGGATCGCGGGTCTTCACGCAGCTAGCCTGAGGCGTTGATGGACTCAAATTTTATTTATTTTCCGCTGTTTTATTTGAGCTAGCTACGAGCTATGCAAGTTGTAATAATTATACTCTGGATTATTCGTGTAATAATGACTTGTGTTTTACATGATATTCATCGACTGTGAAGTGCTAGCTATGGATCCAGGGACTAGCATGTTAATCACAGGGACTTAGGATCCTTAACGATCCAAGGTCGCAACAGATGGTATGAGAGCACAAAGTTGCCTGTAGGACGTGACCCCTAGGGTTGGAAACCACCTTTACCATGTGTGTTAGGCTTTCTATATTCTTCTAAGTTATTTGTACTCTTCTAGTATTTCTCTTCCTTATCACCCTGTGCCTAATTTTTATCTCCTAACCTAAAGATGACGGCCTTCTACTACGACACAGCCGAAGACATCAAGTGCCTGCGCTTCGGGGTATGCCTTCTGGACATCATCAAGACACTACAGTTACCCATGCCATCAATCAAGGGAAGCGAGTTGAGGAAGATGGACAAGGAAGGATGCTGGGCAATTGAAGTCATCCAACCAGGGCGCAGTCAGATAGAACCCAAGACGGAGGCCATTGTACTCAACGTCACCAGTGACTCCAAGGAGAAAGGACTTAGCATTTGCTTGTAGGAGCTCATTGGACGCCTTTGCGGACGCCACCATGAAGAGGTTGAAGGCAACTACATCAAACTCTTTGGAAGACGTGATGAGAAGGGAGTTCGAATCGAGTTAACCCCGGAGGAAAGGAAAACATGCAAGCGTCGAAGAATCCAATATCAAGACTTGGAGTTCCACATCAATGACCTTCAGAAGGGGAGCTGCCTTGAGATCGTGAGGAATGACGAGCTTTGTGCCCTAGTCAAGGAGAAGGACGAGAAGATCGAAGAGCTAGAAGAGAAGATCAAGTCCCTAGGAGGGGAGCTCACCGCCCAAGACAAAAGGTTCGCTAATCAAGAGAAGAGGGTGCAAGATAAGAACAAGAAGATTAGAGAACAAAGTCTAGTGCTCGCAAAGAACGAGATGGAGTTCAAGAACCTTTCCACCATGCTGAAGGACCTGCGAGTAGCCAAGAGGAGCTTGGAGGAGAAGATCACGCCCGTGACTATGGGGTCAAGTTTGATCAAGAAGCTACAGAAGGAGAAGAAGGAACTCCGAGCGAAACTGGAAGCCGCTACCCAGGAACTGCAAGAGGTGAAGGAACTTCAAGGAAGGCTCTAAGCTGCAACACTGGAGCCACAGGAGATGAAGGAACTTCAAGAGAAGCTTGAAGCCACGACAAGGGACATGGAGCTATACAAATCACTTCTGGAAAAGGAAGGCTTCATCATTGAGGATGAGGAAGTGGATGATGAGTAGAGCAGTTGGACCACCATTAGTTCTATAGTCGAACGTTATTCGCGATTGTAATGAGTACCAAAAATCTTATATTGGTTAGTTAAACTTGGTTGAGTGTGTGGATTTTTGTGACATGTGTGCCTTGCGTGTGTTTTTCTTGTTTACATAAGGGTAGGAGTTTATTCCATAGACTTTCTATCTATTTCTTAACTTGTCTCCCAAACCCTCCAGATGGCGAGACATGGAAACAACAATAACAACATGCCCCCAGAGATAGCACAACTTCTGAACTCCCAGAATTAGTTGATCCAACTCCTCACTCAAAACATGCAAAACAAGAACAACAACCCGCCGCCTCCGCCACCCCCACCGCCTCAACAGGATCGCTTGACTCGGTTCTTGAGGTTGAACCCTCCAACCTTCTAAAGTAGTGCTGAGCTAATTGTGGCAGACGACTGGCTCCGCACCATCAACAAGAAGTTAGACACCGTCCAAGTTGTTGGAGCTGATAGGGTGCGCTTTGCCGCGCACCAACTTGAGGGACCAGCTGCTGAATGGTGGGATAACTACCAGGTCACCCACCCCGATATTGAAGCTATCACCTGGAACCAGTTTGAAGCGGCCTTTCGTACCCATCACGTAACAGCGGGAGTCATGTCACTTAAGAGATGTGAGTTCCGCGACTTGAAACAACTACACCGCTTTGTCTCCGGGTATGGGGACCTTTTCAACAAGCTGGCACGTTATGCACCTGATGATGTATCCACTGATGCCAAGAGACAGGATGAGTTCTTAAGGGGACTTAATGATGAAATATCTATTCAGCTTGTGGCTCAGAAGTTTGATAACTATCAGGAACTTCTGGACAGGGCAGTCGTAGTTGAAGCAAAACAAAGTAGTATAGAGAACCGGAAGAGAAAGTCCACCTCACACAAGCACAACTCTGCCCCATATCAGAAGCAACGCACTTCGTCACCACCACCCCACAACCACAATGGTCACAACCACAATGGTCATCGCCATGGAGGACATAACCACAATGGCCATAAACACCGCAATGGTAATGGAAATGGCAATGGGAAGGATCTGAGTGAAGTGACATGCTTCAAGTGTAACAAGACAGGGCACTATGCGACTACTTGCCCCGAGAAGACGAAGAATGGGAATGGTAATGGAAACGGCAACGGACACAACCATGGCAATGGTAATGGAAATGGGAAGAAGCCGAACCCGTTCGTCAAAGCCACGGTGAATCATGTCTCCATGGAGGATGCTCGTGAGGCACCTGACTCCATGATCGGTAAGTTCAAGCTTAACTCCACACCTGCAGTTGTTCTTTTTGATACTGGTGCATCGCATTCATTCATATCAAGGGTATTTGTGGATAGAGGCAAGATACCTACGGAGACTATTAGTACTCCCCTAAGGGTAAGTTCTCCTGGAGGAGAAATAGTGGCAAACTCTGGATGCCGTGGGTTAGAACTAAGAATTGGGGCGCACACCTTTCCCACCAGCCTAGTCGTTCTGGAATCACAAGGCTTAGACATAATTTTGGGCATGAATTGGATGACCGAGTATGAGGGAGTCATAGATTGGGCGAAAAGGACTATCGCACTCACGACTCCGGAAAAGAAAAGGATCCGCTTTAAGTCAGCTTTCGCACTCAAAGGAAGTATGGTGAACTCTCTTAAGGGGGTTAGCTTGGAGGATGTGCCAATTGTGAAGGAGTATCCAGATGTGTTTCCGGAAGAATTGCCAGGGATGCCGCCCGACCGTGACATCGAGTTTCTCATTGACTTGATGCCAGGTACTGGACCAATAGCTAAGAGACCGTACAAGATGGATGTGGATGAGTTGAAGGAACTTAAGAAACAACTTAGAGAGAAATTGGACAAAGGCTTGATTCAACCAAGTGCGTCATCTTGGGGAGCACCTGTCTTATTCGTGGAGAAGAAGGATAAAACCAAGAGACTAGTCGTGGACTACCGGTCATTGAACGAAGTAACAATCAAGAACAAGTACCCTCTACACAATATTAACGACCTGTTTGACCAATTAAAGGGAGCTAGTGTGTTCTCTAAGATTGATCTCCGATCAGGTTATTTTCATTTGAAGATCCGAGAACAGGATGTACCCAAGACAACCTTCACCACAAGATACGGATTGTATGAGTACACCGTGATGTCGTTTGGCTTAACCAATGCCCCAGCTTACTTCATGACTATGATGAACAAGGTGTTCATGGAGTACTTGGATAAGTTTATTGTGGTATTCATTGATGATATACTCATATACTCCAAGGACGAGAAGGAACATGAGCGGCACCTGCGCCTAATCATGGAAAGGTTAAGGGAACACAAGTTGTATGCTAAATTTAGCAAGTGTGAGTTCTGGTTGAAAGAAGTGGGTTTCCTTGGCCTTATTGTGTCGTCTAAAGGAGTTGCCGTGGACCCAAGTAAGGTAGCTTCCGTGACAAAATGTGAGTCTCCTAAGAATGTGGGTGACATTAGGAGTTTCCTGGGCCTTGCGGGGTATTACCGAAGATTCATTGAAAACTTTTCCAAGATAGCAAAGCCCATGACAGAGTTGCTGAAGAAAGATAAGAAGTTCCAATGGACCGAGGCTTGTGAAGCAAGCTTTCAGGACTAGTAACAACACCAGTTTTGTGTCTCCGTGACATCCAAAAGGACTTCCAGGTCTATTGCGACGCTTCCCGGCAGGGACTGGGTAATGTTCTGATGCAAGATGGAAAAGTAGTGTCTTACACCTCTCGGCAACTTAAGAACCATGAGAATAACTACCCCACGCACGATTTGGAACTAGCTTCAGTTGTGCATGCGCTCAAGGTATGGAGACACTACCTAATGGGCAAACATTGTGATGTGTTCACGGATCACAAGAGTCTCAAGTATATCTTCACTCGAAAGGAGTTAAATATGAGGCAAAGGAGATGGCTTGAGCTCATCAAGGACTATGACTTGGACCTGCAGTACCATCTTGGAAAGGCCAACGTTGTGGCTGATGCCTTAAGCCGGAAAGTCTATGTAAATGGGCTTACCGTGGGAGAACTTCCAAAAGATTTGTGTGAACAATTCAAGGACCTTAGGTTGGAAATAGTTCCAGAAGGATACTTAGCCACTATGGAGATAGTGCCAACGCTTCTGGACGAAATCAAAGAGGCCCAGAAGGGGGACAAAGAGTTGGAAGAAATAAGAGCTAATATAAGCAAGGGTAAAGCAAAAGGGTTTCACACGGATGACCAAGGAACACTTTGGTATGAGAAACGTCTGTGCATTCCCGATAACCCTGACATCAGAAAGTTAATCCTTCAGGAAGCTCACGATTCTCCTTACTCAATTCATCCCGGTAATACAAAGATGTACATGGATGTGAAAGATAGGTTCTGGTGGAACAACATGAAAAGAGAAATTGCTGAATATATCTCCTTGTGTGACGTGTGCAACAGAGTCAAGGCCGAACATCAAAAACCAGCAGGACTGCTACAGCCATTACCTGTGCCCGAATGGAAGTGGGACAAGGTAGGCATGGATTTTATCACAGGACTACCTCGGACTTGATCTAGGTATGACTCCATCTGGGTAGTGGTCGACCACTTCACAATAGTGTCCCACTTTATTCCCGTAAAGACCACCTATACGAGTGCTAAACTTGCCAAGATTTACATGTCAAGGATCGTAAGCCTTCATGGTGTACCCAAAGGAATTGTCTCTAATAGAGGTACCCAATTCACCTCTAAGTTTTGGCGACAGCTACACGAGTCTCTAGGGACACGACTGGAGTTTAGTACTGCCTTCCACCCACAAACCGATGGGAAAACGGAAAGAGTTAATCAGATCTTGGAGGACATGTTAAGAGCCTGTGCGCTAGACTATGGGTCTAGTTGGGATGATAACTTGCCATATAAGGAATTCTCATACAATAACAGCTACCAAACTAGCATCAAGATGGCCCCATTTGAAGTTCTATATGGCAGAAAGTGTAGGACTCCGCTGTTATGGAATGGAGTAGGAGAACGTAGTTTGTTTGGACCTAAACTAATCAAGGATGCCGAAGAGAAGGTGAGACAGATTCAAGATAGGTTAAAAATAGCCCAATCCAGACAAAAGAGTTATGCTGATTCCAAGCGCAGGGATGTGACTTATGAAGTAGGAGACCGTGTGTATCTCCGAGTTTCACCACTACGAGGAGTTAAGAGATTCGGGATCAAGGGTAAGTTGGCACCCCGATTCATAGGGCCCTACAAAATCTTGGGTCGCAGAGGGGAAGTTGCCTATCAGTTGGAATTACCCGAAGTGTTAACAGTTCACGATGTTTTCCATGTGTCCCAACTAAAGAAGTGTCACCCAGAAATGGCTGAAACCCCACTAAAGGATACAATTCCATTGGAAGAAGTTCAATTGAAAAACGATCTCACCTATGAGGAAAAACCCACCAGGATTTCAGAAACAGCCGAGAGAATCACTCGTACCAAGACTATCAGATTCTGCAAAGTTCAATGGAATCACCATTCCGAGGAAGAGGCCACGTGGGAACGTGAAGAGGACCTGAAGAAAGAACACCCACACCTATTTGCTAACCAACCTGAATCTCGGGGGCGAGATTCTTCTTAAGGGGGGTAGGTTTGTAACATACCAAATTTTGTAAATTCAGATGTTACTAGTAAGCATGCATCATATCATTGCATCATGGCATCATATATCAAAAAATTTGCATCAGGTATTTTCTCAAACACCATAGTCAATTATGGACAAAAGGGTTAAAAAGCTTTTAACCTTTTCAACCACAGAAAGTCTTGCAAAAGGGTTATTTTATAGTTCCATTCTAACCCTCTCCTTTTTACAAATTTTTAGAGACCAATTTCGTCTAATTCGGAGTCCGTTTCCAAAAGTTATCAAACAAATAGCAATTCAGAAATTATTAAAAGAAAAAAAAACCCTAACCTAACCTAACCGGGCCGGCCGAGCCAGCCCGGGAACCTATCTACCGCGCGCAGCGAGCGAGCGAGCGGCGCGCAGCGCAGCCGCCGCCCAGGCCGGCCCAAACCGCCAGCCCGCCAGCAGCCCGTGAGCAGCCACCAGCGGCCCGCCCCGCGCCCGCAGCCACTGACAGGCGGGGCCCGCCTGTCGGCCGCCTCCTCCCCGAGTCCAGGTCGAGCCTGACGCCGCCGCCGCCAGCGCAACCGCCGCCGCCGATTCCGGGACGGATTCCGCGACTTCCGCGCCAAGAATCCACCTTTATATAGCCGGGCATGCCTCCCCAAGCAAACCCTAGCCTTTTTCCACCGCCACCGCCACCGAGTGCCGCCGGATTGCTCGCCGGAGCACCGCCGCCTCCACCGCCTGCAGCCGCCGCCGACCGTCGCCTCGGGAAGAGAGGGCCGCCGCCGCCGCCGGGAACGTGACCGCGACGAGGAGCCGGTCCCCGTCGTCTAGCTCTCCGGGCCGGAGGAGCACCACCACCGCCGCTAGGCCATCGCCGAAGCCCCGCCGCCGCTCGCCGCCGTCTGCCGCCACCAACCACCGCTGCCTCGGTAAGCCGCCTCGCCTCCCTTCGTCTCCGACCGTCAGATCTCGATCTGCCCGCCCACAACCGGTCAACCGGCCCGGCCAACCTCGTCGCGCCGCGTGGCAGTGCCACGTCAACGCCGCGTCGCCCCCGCGTCGCGTCACGCGCGCCTCCCTGGCCCACTCACGTTGCGCCACGTGTCGCCACGTCACTGGCCCCTTTTTCCTTTTTCTTTTAAATAGGCAGATTTAGCCCCAATCTCGTAAAATTCATAGAAATTGGAATATTAGTCCAAAATTTGCGTATAATATACCGTTGGATTCATATTTTCGAGTATAACACAGATCTACAATAATATTACTGTTTTGCCACAGAAATCGTGCAGTAGAATTAAAAGTTTAGATTGGAGTATTTTAATTCTATAAAATTATCCGTAGCTCCGTTTTAGTTGATTCTTGTTGCGTTGGCTTTGTATCGTCGAGATCTTCTATAGAAAAATTGTCATATCCATTTTAGGGTGTTCAGATCTGTCTCGAGGAAGATTAGAGTTATAGATCTAGTTTTGAGCTTGGTAAATTAGGGTTTAACTCAAAATACTTAAAATCTGTGGGAAATCAATTCTAAAGACATCCCCAACTCAACAACACCCCTGGTTAAAACCCTTGGTCGAAATCAAATCCATCCTTGCATATTACCATGTTGCATGCATGTATATTTGACTTCGTGGATTGTTTTGTGCAAATTGTGATTGGATCCATGTTTGTTTCATAAGATTGCTCGGAGTGTGCTGAGGAGTATTGTTGTGTAGATTGCTGCTCGGATCAAGGCAATGTTACACCAATTGTTCATATTAATGTCCCTGTTTTGAATACTATGCATGTTTTGCTCTTCAAAATAGTAGTATGCATGTGTAGGATTGTTTTGGTAGATCTACTTGAAAATATTTTTGCAAGTGCGATGATTTTGTAGTATGCCATGAGTATCTTTATACTTAGGAATTTCCGTCCTATTAGGTTCCTCTGTTTTTGCTAAGTATTGCTTGCTATGCTACATATACACTAAGTATTGTTGGGAGGGTTCGAAAGACTCAAAATTTTCTAAGTATGAGAGCTCTCTCGAGCGAACTTTTCTTCTCCAAAACCCCTTTCAAAATAAACTAAGTTTTCTTCTGGGCGGAATGGTTGTCAGGACAACGAGTGAGATTTTGGTAGAGGACGGTCCGCCCAGGAATCAAAGAAGTCTGCCATGTTTTAGAATACAGAAGCTTCCCATGCAACCACAATACATATGGGCTCTGTCTTGGCTTAGTACTTAGTGGGAAACCTCACCGGGGTACCAACATTTGGAGGTTCTTGGCACGGTTGGATCCAGCTGGTAGAGGGGCTACTAAGGGAAGGCTTCACCATGGTCTTGTCTGTAAAAGGACTTGATCGTGGATTGTGGGGAAAGTACACAACCTCTCGAGAGTATTGCAATCTGATCGATCAGCCGTGTTCACGGAAATAGAACAACATTGAGCATCTGAAGGATGGAGCCTCTAAAAGATCTTCTCCTCTCTCTCTTTTCCAAACTTAACGTTTTATAAACCCCAGGGCGTGAGTAATATCGCCATTGGGTGGGATTTTGGGAACTTGGTGCGTAATATCCAAGTGCTAGGTTGATTTGGGCACTTGGTGAGTAATATCCACGTGTTCCATTCAACCCTATACTACTTATCAAGGTTTACAAAGTAGGGAAAACTTTCCTTGTCTTTTCTTATTACACTGGTAAAATTGTACTTTACGCAAATGAACCCAGAGCCTACTCTTAGCCTTGTCATGTAGAGATAGTCTTACTCTTTCCTTGGTGTAATTTTCCAATACATTCAAAGTATTGACCCAACTTGTTGGCTTGCACGTCTTATGTGTAGAATCTGAAGATTGAAAGGTGCGTAGGGATCACGGGTCTTCACGCAGCTAGCCTGAGGCGTTGATGGACTCAAGTTTTATTTAGTTTCCACTGTTTTATCTGAGCTAGGTACGAGCTATGCAAGTTGTAATAATTATACTCTGGATTATTCGTGTAATAATGACTTGTGTTTTACATGATATTCATCGACTGTGAAGTGCTAGCTATTGATCCAGGGACTAGCATGTTAATCATAGGGACTTAGGATCCTTAACGATCCGAGGTCACAACAGCCCCGCGCTTCTTCTTCGGTGCTACCGGAACAGGTTCGCCCGTAGCAAGGGGAGGGTCCTCGTGGATGTGCCCACCGGGATTAGCTGATGCCGAAAAAGCAAAAGAAAGGGGGACAGCCTCAACAGGTTCCATCACCTCGACATCCGAGTCATCTTCATCATCGGCCAATCTCTAATAGAAGAGAATTTACCGGTGGGTCGCTTTGTAGCGTCAGTCATCGGGAGGAACATCCCCTGGTCCGGCTCTTCCTCATCCGGGGTCTCCCGGTCCGGCGCCCACTTAAGGGTCGGATCCGTGCCATCCTCAAGGGTCTGCTGAAGGAATTGCTGAGAAAAGGAACGAACAACAGAGTCAAAAATGTCACGATAACATATAATTAATTCGGAGTAAGATTGCGCCACGAAGCTTACCAGCAGGAGGAAGCCTGTCGCGGCAATAATGCTCAATTCCCTAGGTCCACTCAGAGGATAAATCCTTGTGAGTGGTGAAGAGAGCCTTAACCCGGCGATATATCTCCATGTTGCTCAACTCAAAGGATGAGGTCCGGTTGGGGTCAGCGCCGAAGCTCATGCGGCACACCTTGTGGGTAGCGCTTCTGGAGGGGGGAAATTCGGTTGCGCATGAATGTGATCATAGCGTCCTCGATTGCGCAACCCAGCTTCTTCAGCTCCGCGAACCTCTTGTTGACCTGGTTGGCCAAGGCCGTCGGCTTCTTGGGAACGG
>CAJUXJ010002184.1:0-97782 GCA_910589775.1 Avena eriantha
ATGGTTTAGGAATAGAACGCACATGCAATGGCATCTAGTGGATCGATGTGGTTTATGAAAACAACACACTGCAATGAACTCTAGCTGGATCCATGTGTTCTTTTTCAAAACCACACTGATACACACAGACATCCAAGTGGGTGTGGTGATGCAGCAACTTTCAAAGCCGGTGGTAGAATGCATGTTACGGTTGAATCCCAGCCTGCTACAGTTGAATCCTAGCATGCTGCTAGGGTTCTTGGACATGGTTGGACACCACATGCTGAAGTGGCATCATTGCATGTGTTCTTTTCCTAAAACCACAATGATGCACACTCATACACACACACATCCAATGGCATCCAGTGGATCCATGTGGTTTAGGAATATTATACACATGCAATGAACTGTTATGGATCCATCTGATTTATGAAAAAAAACACATGTAATGAACTATAGTGGCTCCACGTGGATTATGAAAAGAACACACATGCAATGAACTCTAGTGGATCCATGTGGTTTATGAAAAGAACACACATGCAATGGCATCTAGTGGATCCATGTGGTTTATGAAAAGAACACACATGTAATGAACTCTAGTGGATCCATGTGGTTTATGAAATGAACACGCATGCAATGAACTCTGGTGGATCCACGTGGTTTATGAAAAGAACACACATGCAATGAACTCTAGTGGATCCATGTGGTTTATGAAAAGAGCACACATGAAGTGGCATCTAGTAGATCCATCTGGTTTATGAAAGAACACACATGTAATGAACTCTAGTGGATCCATGTGGTTTATGAAATGAACACACATGCAATCAACTCTGGTGGATCCACTTGGTTTATGAAAAGAACACACATGCAATGAACTCTAGTGGATCCATGTGGTTTATGAAAAGAACACACATGCTATGGCATCTAGTGGATCCATGTGGTTTAGGAATAGAACACACATGCAATGGCATCTAGTAGATCCATGTGGTTTATGAAAAGAACCCACATGCAATGTCATCTAGTGGATCCATGTGCTTTATGAAAAGAACACACATGAAATGACATCCAGTGGATCCATATGGTTTCGGAATAGAACACACATGCAATGGCATCTAGTGGATCGATGTGGTTTATGAAAACAACACACATGCAATGAACTCTAGTGGATCCATGTGGTTTATGAAAAGAACACACATGCAATGGCATCTAGTGGATCCATGTGGTTTATGAAAAGAACATACATGCAATGAACTCTAGTGGATCCATGTGGTTTATAAAAAGAACACACAGGCAATGAACTCCGATGGATCCACGTGGCTTATGAAAAGAATTCACATGCAATGAACTCTAGTGGATCCACGTGGTATATGAAAAGAACACACATGCAATAAACTCTAGTGGATCCTTGTGGTTTATGAAAAGAATACACATGCAATGGAATCTAGCGGATATATGTGGTTTATAAAAAGAACACACATGCACTAGCATCTAGTGGATCCTTGTGGTTTAGGAATAGAACACACATGCAATGGCATCTAGTCGATCCATGTGGTTTATGAAAATAACACACATGCTTGAGTGGCATCACTGCATGTGTTCTTTTTCAAAACCACACTGATACACACAGACATCCAAGTGGGTGTGGTGATGCAGCAACTTTCAAGCCGGTGGTAGAATGCATGTGACGGTTGAATCCTAGCCTACTACAGTTGAATCCTAGCATGCTGCTAGGGTTCTTGGACATGGTTGGACACCACATGCTGAAGTGGCATCATTGCATGTGTTCTTTTCCTAAAACCACAATGATGCACACTCATACACACACACACATCCAATGGCATCTAGTGGATCCATGTGGTTTAGGAATATTATACACATGCAATGAACTCCTATGGATCCATCTGATTTATGAAAAAAAACACATGCAATTAACTCTAGTGGATCCACGTGGTTTATAAAAAGAACACACATGCAATGAACTCTAGTGGATCCATGTGGTTTAGGAATAGAACACACATGCAATGGCACCTAGTAGATCAATGTGGTTTATGAAAAGAACACACATGCAATGAACTCTAGTGGATCCATGTGGTTTATGAAATGAACATACATGCAATGAAATCTGGTGGATCCACGTGGTTTATGAAAAGAACACACATGCAATGAACTCTAGTGGCTCCATGTGGTTTACGAAAACAACACACATGCAATGGAATCTAGTGGATCCATGTAGTTTAGGAATAGAACACACATGCAATGGCATCTAGTGGATCCATGTGGTTTATGAAAAGAACACACATGAAGTGGCATCTAGTGGATCCATGTTGTTTATGAAAAGAACACACATGCGATGACATCTAGTGGATCCATATGGTTTAGGAATAGAACGCGCATGCAATGGCATCTAGTGGATCGATGTGGTTTATGAAAAGAACACACATGCAATGAACTCTAGTGGATCCATGTGGTTTATGAAAAGAACATACATGCAATGAACTCTAGTGGATCCATGTGGTTTATAAAAATAAGACACATGCGATGAACTCTGATGGATCCACATGGTTTATGAAAAGAATTAACATGCAATGAACTCTAGTGGATCCACGTGGTATATGAAAAGAACACACATGCAATAAACTCTAGTGGATCCTTGTGGTTTATGAAAAGAACACACGTGCAATGGAATCTAGTGGATATATGTGGTTTATAAAAAGAACACACATGCACTAGCATCTAGTGGATCCTTGTGGTTTAGGAATAGAACACACATGCAATGGCATCTAGTGGATCCATGTGGTTTATGAAAAGAACACACATGCTTGAGTGGCATCACTGCATGTGTTCTTTTTCAAAACCACACTGATAAACACAGACAACCCAGTGGGTGTGGTGATGTAGCAATTTTCAAGCCGATGGTAGAATGCATGTTACGGTTGAATCCCAGCCAGCTGCAGTTGAATCCCAACATGTTGTAGGGTTCCTTGACATGGTTGGACACCACATGCTGAAGTGGCATCATTGCATGTGTTCTTTTCGTAAAACCACAATTATTCACACTCATACACACACACATCCAATGTCATCTAGTGGATCCATGTGGTTTAGGAATAGAATACACATGCAATGAACTCTTATGGATCCATGTGGTTTAGGAATAGAATACACATGCAATGAACTCTTATGGATCCATCTGATTTATGAAAAAAACACATGCAATGAACTCCAGTGGATCCACGTGGTTTATGAAAAGAACACACATGCAATGAACTCTAGTGGATCCATGTGGTTTATAAAAAGAACACACATGCAATGGCATCTAGTAGATCCATGCGGTTTATGAAAAGAACACACATGTAATGAACTCTAGTGGATCCATGTGGTTTATGAAATGAACACACATGCAATGAACTCTGGTGGATCCACGTGGTTTATGAAAAGAACACACATGCAATGAACCCTAGTGGATCCATGTGGTTTATGAAAATAACACACATGCTATGGCATCTAGTGGATCCATGTGGTTTAGGAATAGAACACACATGCAATGGCATCTAGTGGATCCATGTGGTTTATGAAAAGAACACACATGCAATGGCATCTAGTGGATCCATGTGCTTTATGAAAAGAACACACATGAAATGACATATAGTGGATCCATATGGTTTAGGAATAGAATGCACATGCAATGGCATCTAGTGGATCGATGTGGTTTATGAAAACAACACACATGCAATGAACTCTAGTGGATCCATGTGGTTTATGAAAAGAACACACATGCAATGTCATCTAGTGGATCCATGTGGTTTATGAAAAGAACATACATGCAATGAACTCTAGTGGATCCATGTGGTTTATAAAAAGAACACACAGGCAATGAACTCTGATGGATCCACGTGGCTTATGAAAAGAATTCACATGCAATGAACTCTAGTGGATCCACGTGGTATATCAAAAGAACACACATGCAATAAACTCTAGTGGATCCTTGTGGTTTATGAAAAGAATACACATGCAATGGAATCTAGCGGATATATGTAGTTTATAAAAAGAACACACATGCACTAGCATCTAGTGGATCCTTGTGGTTTAGTAATAGAACACACATGCAATGGCATCTAGTGGATCCATGTGGTTTATGAAAATAACACACATGCTGGAGTGGCTTTATTTCATGTGTTCTTTTTCAAAACCACACTGATACACACAGACATCCAAGTGGGTGTGGTGATGCAGCAACTTTCAAGCCGGTGGTAGAATGCATGTTACGGTTGAATCCCAGCCTGCTACAGTTGAATCCTAGCATGCTGCTAGGGTTCTTGGACATGGTTGGACACCACATGCTGAAGTGGCATCATTGCATGTGTTCTTTTCCTAAAACCACAATGATGCATACTCATACACACACACATCCAATGGCATCTAGTGGATCCATATGTTTTAGGAATATTATACACATGCAATGAACTCTTATGGATCCATCTGATTTATGAAAAAAAACACATGTAATGAACTCTAGTGGATCCACGTGGATTATGAAAAGAACACACATGCAATGAACTCTAGTGGATCCATGTGGTTTATGAAAAGAACACACATGCAATGGCATCTAGTGGATCCATGTGGTTTATGAAAAGAACACACATGTAATGAACTCTAGTGGATCCATGTGGTTTATGAAATGAACACGCATGCAATGAACTCTGGTGGATCCACGTGGTTTATGAAAAGAACACACATGCAATGAACTCTAGTGGATCCATGTGGTTTATGAAAAGAACACACATGTAGTGGCATCTAGTTGATCCATCTGGTTTATGAAAAGAACACACATGTAATGAACTCTAGTGGATCCTTGTGGTTTATGAAATGAACACACATGCAATCAACTCTGGTGGATCCGCGTGGTTTATGAAAAGAACACACATGCAATGAACTCTAGTGGATCCATGTGGTTTATGAAAAGAACACACATGCTATGGCATCTAGTGGATCCATGTGGTTTAGGAATAGAACACACATGAAATGGCATCTAGTAGATCCATGTGGTTTATGAAAAGAACACACATGCAATGTCATCTAGTGGATCCATGTGCTTTATGAAAAGAACACACATGAAATGACATCCAGTGGATCCATATGGTTTAGGAATAGAACGCACATGCAATGGCATCTAGTGGATCGATGTGGTTTATGAAAACAACACACATGCAATGAACTCTAGTGGATCCATGTGGTTTATGAAAAGAACACACATGCAATGGCATCTAGTCGATACATGTGGTTTATGAAAAGAACATACATGCAATGAACTCTAGTGGATCCATGTGGTTTATAAAAAGAACACACAGGCAATGAACTCTGATGGATCCACGTGGCTTATGAAAAGAATTCACATGCAATGAACTCTAGTGGATCCACGTGGTATATGAAAAGAACACACATGCAATAAACTCTAGTGGATCCTTGTGGTTTATGAAAAGAATACACATGCAATGGAATCTAGCGGATATATGTGGTTTATAAAAAGAACACACATGCACTAGCATCTAGTGGATCCTTGTGGTTTAGGAATAGAACACACATGCAATGGCATCTAGTGGATCCATGTGGTTTATGAAAATAACACACATGCTGGAGTGGCATCACTGCATGTGTTCTTTTTCAAAACCACACTGATACACACAGACATCCAAGTGGGTGTGGTGATGCAGCAACTTTCAAGCCGGTGGTAGAATGCATGTTACGGTTGAATCCCAGCCTGCTACAGTTGAATCCTAGCATGCTGCTAGGGTTCTTGGACATGGTTGGACACCACATGCTGAAGTGGCATCATTGCATGTGTTCTTTTCCTAAAACCACAATGATGCACACTCATACACACACACATCCAATCGCATCTAGTGGATCCATGTGGTTTAGGAATATTATACACATGCAATGAACTCTTATGGATCCATCTGATTTATGAAAAAAACACATGTAATGAACTCTAGTGGCTCCACGTGGATTATGAAAAGAACACACATGCAATGAACTCTAGTGGATCCATGTGGTTTATGAAAAGAACACACATGCAATGGCATCTAGTGGATCCATGTGGTTTATGAAAAGAACACACATGTAATGAACTCTAGTGGATCCATGTGGTTTATGAAATGAACACGCATGCAATGAACTCTGGTGGATCCACGTGGTTTATGAAAAGAACACACATGCAATGAACTCTAGTGGATCCATGTGGTTTATGAAAAGAACACACATGCAGTGGCATCTAGTAGATCCATCTGGTTTATGAAAAGAACACACATGTAATGAACTCTAGTGGATCCATGTGGTTTATGAAATGAACACACATGCAATCAACTCTGGTGGATCCACGTGGTTTATGAAAAGAACACACATGCAATGAACTCTAGTGGATCCATGTGGTTTATGAAAAGAACACACATGCTATGGCATCTAGTGGATCCATGTGGTTTAGGAATAGAACACACATGCAATGGCATCTAGTAGATCCATGTGGTTTATGAAAAGAACACACATGCAATGTCATCTAGTGGATCCATGTGCTTTATGAAAAGAACACACATGAAATGACATCCAGTGGATCCATATGGTTTAGGAATAGAACGCACATGCAATGGCATCTAGTGGATCGATGTGGTTTATGAAAACAACACACATGCAATGAACTCTAGTGGATCCATGTGGTTTATGAAAAGAACACACATGCAATGGCATCTAGTGGATCCATGTGGTTTATGAAAAGAACATACATGCAATGAACTCTAGTGGATCCATGTGGTTTATAAAAAGAACACACAGGAAATGAACTCTGATGGATCCACGTGGCTTATGAAAAGAATTCACATGCAATGAACTCTAGTGGATCCACGTGGTATATGAAAAGGACACACATGCAATAAACTCTAGTGGATCCTTGTGGTTTATGAAAAGAATACACATGCAATGGAATCTAGCGGATATATGTGGTTTATAAAAAGAACACACATGCACTAGCATCTAGTGGATCCTTGTGGTTTAGGAATAGAACACACATGCAATGGCATCTAGTGGATCCATGTGGTTTATGAAAATAACACACATGCTGGAGTGGCATCACTGCGTGTGTTCTTTTTCAAAACCACACTGATACACACAGACATCCAAGTGGGTGTGGTGATGCAGCAACTTTCAAGCCGGTGATAGAATGCATGTTACGGTTGAATCCCAGCCTGCTACAGTTGAATCCTAGCATGCTGCTAGGGTTCTTGGACATGGTTGGACACCACATGCTGAAGTGGCATCATTGCATGTGTTCTTTTCCTAAAACCACAATGATGCACACTCATACACACACACATCCAATGGCATCTAGTGGATCCATGTGGTTTAGGAATATTATACACATGCAATGAACTCTTATGGATCCATCTGATTTATGAAAAAAACACATGTAATGAACTCTAGTGGCTCCACGTGGATTATGAAAAGAACACACATGCAATGAACTCTAGTGGATCCATGTGGTTTATGAAAAGAACACACATGCAATGGCATCTTGTGGATCCATGTGGTTTATGAAAAGAACACACATGTAATGAACTCTAGTGGATCCATGTGGTTTATGAAATGAACACGCATGCAATGAACTCTGGTGGATCCACGTGGTTTATGAAAAGAACACACATGCAATGAACTCTAGTGGATCCATGTGGTTTATGAAAAGAACACACATGCAGTGGCATCTAGTAGATCCATCTGGTTTATGAAAAGAACACACATGCAATGAACTCTAGTGGATCCATGTGGTTTATGAAAAGAACACACATGCTATGGCATCTAGTGGATCCATGTGGTTTAGGAATAGAACACACATGCAATGGCATCTAGTAGATCCATGTGGTTTATGAAAAGAACACACATGCAATGTCATCTAGTGGATCCATGTGCTTTATGAAAAGAACACACATGAATGACATCCAGTGGATCCATATGGTTTAGGAATAGAACGCACATGCAATGGCATCTAGTGGATCGATGTGGTTTATGAAAACAACACACATGCAATGAACTCTAGTGGATCCATGTGGTTTATGAAAAGAACACACATGCAATGGCATCTAGTGGATCCATGTGGTTTATGAAAAGAACATACATGCAATGAACTCTAGTGGATCCATGTGGTTTATAAAAAGAACACACAGGAAATGAACTCTGATGGATCCACGTGGCTTATGAAAAGAATTCACATGCAATGAACTCTAGTGGATCCACGTGGTATATGAAAAGAACACACATGCAATAAACTCTAGTGGATCCTTGTGGTTTATGAAAAGAATACACATGCAATGGAATCTAGCGGATATATGTGGTTTATAAAAAGAACACACATGCACTAGCATCTAGTGGATCCTTGTGGTTTAGGAATAGAACACACATGCAATGGCATCTAGTGGATCCATGTGGTTTATGAAAATAACACACATGCTGGAGTGGCATCACTGCATGTGTTCTTTTTCAAAACCACACTGATACACACAAACATCCAAGTGGGTGTGGTGATGCAGCAACTTTCAAGCCGGTGGTAGAATGCATGTTACGGTTGAATCCCAGCCTGCTACAGTTGAATCCTAGCATGCTGCTAGGGTTCTTGGACATGGTTGGACACCACATGCTGAAGTGGCATCATTGCATGTGTTCTTTTCCTAAAACCACAATGATGCACACTCATACACACACACATCCAATGGCATCTAGTGGATCCATGTGGTTTAGGAATATTATACACATGCAATGAACTCTTATGGATCCATCTGATTTATGAAAAAAACACATGTAATGAACTCTAGTGGCTCCACGTGGATTATGAAAAGAACACACATGCAATGAACTCTAGTGGATCCATGTGGTTTATGAAAAGAACACACATGCAATGGCATCTTGTGGATCCATGTGGTTTATGAAAAGAACACACATGTAATGAACTCTAGTGGATCCATGTGGTTTATGAAATGAACACGCATGCAATGAACTCTGGTGGATCCACGTGGTTTATGAAAAGAACACACATGCAATGAACTCTAGTGGATCCATGTGGTTTATGAAAAGAACACACATGCAGTGGCATCTAGTAGATCCATCTGGTTTATGAAAAGAACACACATGTAATGAACTCTAGTGGATCCATGTGGTTTATGAAATGAACACACATGCAATCAACTCTGGTGGATCCACGTGGTTTATGAAAAGAACACACATGCAATGAACTCTAGTGGATCCATGTGGTTTATGAAAAGAACACACATGCTATGGCATCTAGTGGATCCATGTGGTTTAGGAATAGAACACACATGCAATGGCATCTAGTAGATCCATGTGTTTTATGAAAAGAACACACATGCAATGTCATCTAGTGGATCCATGTGCTTTATGAAAAGAACACACATGAAATGACATCCAGTGGATCCATATGGTTTAGGAATAGAACGCACATGCAATGGCATCTAGTGGATCGATGTGGTTTATGAAAACAACACACATGCAATGAACTCTAGTGGATCCATGTGGTTTATGAAAAGAACACACATGCAATGACATCTAGTGGATCCATGTGGTTTATGAAAAGAACATACATGCAATGAACTCTAGTGGATCCATGTGGTTTATAAAAAGAACACACAGGAAATGAACTCTGATGGATCCACGTGGCTTATGAAAAGAATTCACATGCAATGAACTCTAGTGGATCCACGTGGTATATGAAAAGAACACACATGCAATAAACTCTAGTGGATCCTTGTGGTTTATGAAAAGAATACACATGCAATGGAATCTAGCGGATATATGTGGTTTATAAAAAGAACACACATGCACTAGCATCTAGTGGATCCTTGTGGTTTAGGAATAGAACACACATGCAATGGCATCTAGTGGATCCATGTGGTTTATGAAAATAACACACATGCTGGAGTGGCATCACTGCATGTGTTCTTTTTCAAAACCACACTGATACACACAGACATCCAAGTGGGTGTGGTGATGCAGCAACTTTCAAGCCGGTGGTAGAATGCATGTTACGGTTGAATCCCAGCCTGCTACAGTTGAATCCTAGCATGCTGCTAGGGTTCTTGGACATGGTTGGACACCACATGCTGAAGTGGCATCATTGCATGTGTTCTTTTCCTAAAACCACAATGATGCACACTCATACACACACACATCCAATGGCATCTAGTGGATCCATGTGGTTTAGGAATATTATACACATGCAATGAACTCTTATGGATCCATCTGATTTATGAAAAAAACACATGTAATGAACTCTAGTGGCTCCACGTGGATTATGAAAAGAACACACATGCAATGAACTCTAGTGGATCCATGTGGTTTATGAAAAGAACACACATGCAATGGCATCTTGTGGATCCATGTGGTTTATGAAAAGAACACACATGTAATGAACTCTAGTGGATCCATGTGGTTTATGAAATGAACACGCATGCAATGAACTCTGGTGGATCCACGTGGTTTATGAAAAGAACACACATGCAATGAACTCTAGTGGATCCATGTGGTTTATGAAAAGAACACACATGCAGTGGCATCTAGTAGATCCATCTGGTTTATGAAAAGAACACACATGTAATGAACTCTAGTGGATCCATGTGGTTTATGAAATGAACACACATGCAATCAACTCTGGTGGATCCACGTGGTTTATGAAAAGAACACACATGCAATGAACTCTAGTGGATCCATGTGGTTTATGAAAAGAACACACATGCTATGGCATCTAGTGGATCCATGTGGTTTAGGAATAGAACACACATGCAATGGCATCTAGTAGATCCATGTGGTTTATGAAAAGAACACACATGCAATGTCATCTAGTGGATCCATGTGCTTTATGAAAAGAACACACATGAAATGACATCCAGTGGATCCATATGGTTTAGGAATAGAACGCACATGCAATGGCATCTAGTGGATCGATGTGGTTTATGAAAACAACACACATGCAATGAACTCTAGTGGATCCATGTGGTTTATGAAAAGAACACACATGCAATGACATCTAGTGGATCCATGTGGTTTATGAAAAGAACATACATGCAATGAACTCTAGTGGATCCATGTGGTTTATAAAAAGAACACACAGGAAATGAACTCTGATGGATCCACGTGGCTTATGAAAAGAATTCACATGCAATGAACTCTAGTGGATCCACGTGGTATATGAAAAGAACACACATGCAATAAACTCTAGTGGATCCTTGTGGTTTATGAAAAGAATACACATGCAATGGAATCTAGCGGATATATGTGGTTTATAAAAAGAACACACATGCACTAGCATCTAGTGGATCCTTGTGGTTTAGGAATAGAACACACATGCAATGGCATCTAGTGGATCCATGTGGTTTATGAAAATAACACACATGCTGGAGTGGCATCACTGCATGTGTTCTTTTTCAAAACCACACTGATACACACAAACATCCAAGTGGGTGTGGTGATGCAGCAACTTTCAAGCCGGTGGTAGAATGCATGTTACGGTTGAATCCCAGCCTGCTACAGTTGAATCCTAGCATGCTGCTAGGGTTCTTGGACATGGTTGGACACCACATGCTGAAGTGGCATCATTGCATGTGTTCTTTTCCTAAAACCACAATGATTCACACTCATACACACACACATCCAATGTCATCTAGTGGATCCATGTGGTTTAGGAATAGAATACACATGCAATGAACTCTTATGGATCCATCTGATTTATGAAAAAAACACATGCAATGAACTCCAGTGGATCCACGTGGTTTATGAAAAGAACACACATGCAATGAACTCTAGTGGATCCATGTGGTTTATAAAAAGAACACACATGCAATGGCATCTAGTAGATCCATGCGGTTTATGAAAAGAACACACATGTAATGAACTCTAGTGGATCCATGTGGTTTATGAAATGAACACACATGCAATGAACTCTGGTGGATCCACGTGGTTTATGAAAAGAACACACATGCAATGAACCCTAGTGGATCCATGTGGTTTATGAAAATAACACACATGCTATGGCATCTAGTGGATCCATGTGGTTTAGGAATAGAACACACATGCAATGGCATCTAGTGGATCCATGTGGTTTATGAAAAGAACACACATGCAATGGCATCTAGTGGATCCATGTGCTTTATGAAAAGAACACACATGAAATGACATATAGTGGATCCATATGGTTTAGGAATAGAATGCACATGCAATGGCATCTAGTGGATCGATGTGGTTTATGAAAACAACACACATGCAATGAACTCTAGTGGATCCATGTGGTTTATGAAAAGAACACACATGCAATGTCATCTAGTGGATCCATGTGGTTTATGAAAAGAACATACATGCAATGAACTCTAGTGGATCCATGTGGTTTATAAAAAGAACACACAGGCAATGAACTCTGATGGATCCACGTGGCTTATGAAAAGAATTCACATGCAATGAACTCTAGTGGATCCACGTGGTATATCAAAAGAACACACATGCAATAAACTCTAGTGGATCCTTGTGGTTTATGAAAAGAATACACATGCAATGGAATCTAGCGGATATATGTAGTTTATAAAAAGAACACACATGCACTAGCATCTAGTGGATCCTTGTGGTTTAGTAATAGAACACACATGCAATGGCATCTAGTGGATCCATGTGGTTTATGAAAATAACACACATGCTGGAGTGGCTTTATTTCATGTGTTCTTTTTCAAAACCACACTGATACACACAGACATCCAAGTGGGTGTGGTGATGCAGCAACTTTCAAGCCGGTGGTAGAATGCATGTTACGGTTGAATCCCAGCCTGCTACAGTTGAATCCTAGCATGCTGCTAGGGTTCTTGGACATGGTTGGACACCTCATGCTGAAGTGGCATCATTGCATGTGTTCTTTTCCTAAAACCACAATGATGCATACTCATACACACACACATCCAATGGCATCTAGTGGATCCATGTGTTTTAGGAATATTATACACATGCAATGAACTCTTATGGATCCATCTGATTTATGAAAAAAACACATGTAATGAACTCTAGTGGCTCCACGTGGATTATGAAAAGAACGCACATGCAATGAACTCTAGTGGATCCATGTGGTTTAGGAATAGAACACACATGCAATGGCACCTAGTAGATCAATGTGGTTTATGAAAAGAACACACATCCAATTAACTCTAGTGGATCCATGTGGTTTATGAAATGAACATACATGCAATGAAATCTGGTGGATCCACGTGGTTTATGAAAAGAACACACATGCAATGAACTCTAGTGGCTCCATGTGGTTTACGAAAACAACACACATGCAATGGCATCTAGTGGATCCATGTAGTTTAGGAATAGAACACACATGCAATGGCATCTAGTGGATCCATGTGGTTTATGAAAAGAACACACATGCAGTGGCATCTAGTGGATCCATGTTGTTTATGAAAAGAACACACATGCGATGACATCTAGTGGATCCATATGGTTTAGGAATAGAACGCGCATGCAATGGCATCTAGTGGATCGATGTGGTTTATGAAAAGAACACACATGCAATGAACTCTAGTGGATCCATGTGGTTTATGAAAAGAACATACATGCAATGAACTCTAGTGGATCCATGTGGTTTATAAAAATAAGACACATGCAATGAACTCTGATGGATCCACATGGTTTATGAAAAGAATTAACATGCAATGAACTCTAGTGGATCCACGTGGTATATGAAAAGAACACACATGCAATAAACTCTAGTGGATCCTTGTGGTTTATGAAAAGAACACACATGCAATGGAATCTAGTGGATATATGTGGTTTATAAAAAGAACACACATGCACTAGCATCTAGTGGATCCTTGTGGTTTAGGAATAGAACACACATGCAATGGCATCTAGTGGATCCATGTGGTTTATGAAAAGAACACACATGCTTGAGTGGCATCACTGCATGTGTTCTTTTTCAAAACCACACTGATAAACACAGACAACCCAGTGGGTGTGGTGATGTAGCAATTTTCAAGCCGGTGGTAGAATGCATGTTACGGTTGAATCCTAGCCAGCAGCAGTTGAATCCCAACATGTTGTAGGGTTCCTTGACATGGTTGGACACCACATGCTGAAGTGGCATCATTGCATGTGTTCTTTTCCTAAAACCACAATGATGCACACTCATACACACACACATCCAATGTCATCTAGTGGATCCATGTGGTTTAGGAATAGAATACACATGCAATGAACTCTTATGGATCCATCTGATTTATGAAAAAAACACATGCAATGAACTCCAGTGGATCCACGTGGTTTATGAAAAGAACACACATGCAATGAACTCTAGTGGATCCATGTGGTTTATAAAAAGAACACACATGCAATGGCATCTAGTAGATCCATGCGGTTTATGAAAATAACACACATGTAATGAACTCTAGTGGATCCATGTGGTTTATGAAATGAACACACATGCAATGAACTCTGGTGGATCCACGTGGTTTATGAAAAGAACACACATGCAATGAACCCTAGTGGATCCATGTGGTTTATGAAAATAACACACATGCTATGGCATCTAGTGGATCCATGTGGTTTAGGAATAGAACACACATGCAATGGCATCTAGTGGATCCATGTGGTTTATGAAAAGAACACACATGCAATGGCATCTAGTGGATCCATGTGCTTTATGAAAAGAACAGACATGAAATGACATCTAGTGGATCCATATGGTTTAGGAATAGAACGCACATGCAATGGCATCTAGTGGATCGATGTGGTTTATGAAAACAACACACATGCAATGAACTCTAGTAGATCCATGTGGTTTATGAAAAGAACACACATGCAATGTCATCTAGTGGATCCATGTGGTTTATGAAAAGAACATACATGCAATGAACTCTAGTGGATCCATGTGGTTTATAAAAAGAACACACAGGCAATGAACTCTGATGGATCCACATGGCTTATGAAAAGAATTCACATGCAATGAACTCTAGTGGATCCACGTGGTATATGAAAAGAACACACATGCAATAAACTCTAGTGGATCCTTGTGGTTTCTGAAAAGAATACACATGCAATGGAATCTAGCGGATATATGTGGTTTATAAAAAGAACACACATGCACTAGCATCTAGTGGATCCTTGTGGTTTAGGAATAGAACACACATGCAATGGCATCTAGTGGATCCATGTGGTTTATGAAAATAACACACATGCTGGAGTGGCATCACTTCATGTGTTCTTTTTCAAAACCACACTGATACACACAGACATCCAAGTGGGTGTGGTGATGCAGCAACTTTCAAGCCGGTGGTAGAATGCATGTTACGGTTGAATCCCAGCCTGCTACAGTTGAATCCTAGCATGCTGCTCGGGTTCTTGGACATGGTTGGACACCACATGCTGAAGTGGCATCATTGCATGTGTTCTTTTCCTAAAACCACAATGATGCACACTCATACACACACACACATCCAATGGCATCTAGTGGGTCCATGTGGTTTAGGAATATTATACACATGCAATGAACTCTTATGGATCCATCTGATTTATGAAAAAAACACATGTAATGAACTATAGTGGCTCCACGTGGATTATGAAAAGAACACACATGCAATGAACTCTAGTGGATCCATGTGGTTTATGAAAAGAACACACATGCAATGGCATCTAGTGGATCCATGTGGTTTATGAAAAGAACACACATGTAATGAACTCTAGTGGATCCATGTGGTTTATGAAATGAACACGCATGCAATGAACTCTGGTGGATCCACGTGGTTTATGAAAAGAACACACATGCAATGAACTCTAGTGGATCCATGTGGTTTATGAAAAGAACACACATGCAGTGGCATCTAGTAGATCCATCTGGTTTATGAAAAGAACACACATGTAATGAACTCTAGTGGATCCATGTGGTTTATGAAATGAACACACATGCAATCAACTCTGGTGGATCCACGTGGTTTATGAAAAGAACACACATGCAATGAACTCTAGTGGATCCATGTGGTTTATGAAAAGAACACACATGCTATGGCATCTAGTGGATCCATGTGGTTTAGGAATAGAACACACATGCAATGGCATCTAGTAGATCCATGTGGTTTATGAAAAGAACACACATGCAATGTCATCTAGTGGATCCATGTGCTTTATGAAAAGAACACACATGAAATGACATCCAGTGGATCCATATGGTTTAGGAATAGAACGCACATGCAATGGCATCTAGTGGATCGATGTGGTCTATGAAAACAACACACATGCAATGAACTCTAGTCGATCCATGTGGTTTATGAAAAGAACACACATGCAATGGCATCTAGTGGATCCATGTGGTTTATGAAAAGAACATACATGCAATGAACTCTAGTGGATCCATGTGGTTTATAAAAATAACACACAGGCACTGAACTCTGATGGATCCACGTGGCTTATGAAAAGAATTCGCATGCAATGAACTCTAGTGGATCCACGTGGTATATGAAAAGAACACACATGCAATAAACTCTAGTGGATCCTTGTGGTTTATGAAAAGAATACACATGCAATGGAATCTAGCGGATATATGTGGTTTATAAAAAGAACACACATGCACTAGCATCTAGTGGATCCTTGTGGTTTAGGAATAGAACACACATGCAATGGCATCTAGTCGATCCATGTGGTTTATGAAAATAACACACATGCTTGAGTGGCATCACTGCATGTGTTCTTTTTCAAAACCACACTGATACACACAGACATCCAAGTGGGTGTGGTGATGCAGCAACTTTCAAGCCGGTGGTAGAATGCATGTTACGGTTGAATCCTAGCCTGCTACAGTTGAATCCTAGCATGCTGCTAGGGTTCTTGGACATGGTTGGACACCACATGCTGAAGTGGCATCATTGCATGTGTTCTTTTACTAAAACCACAATGATGCACACTCATACACACACACACATCCAATGGCATCTAGTGGATCCATGTGGTTTAGGAATATTATACACATGCAATGAACTCCTGTGGATCCATCTGATTTATGAAAAAAACACGTGCAATGAACTCTAGTGGATCCACGTGGTTTATAAAAAGAACACACATGCAATGAACTCTAGTGGATCCATGTGGTTTAGGAATAGAACACACATGCAATGGCACCTAGTAGATAAATGTGGTTTATGAAAAGAACACACATGCAATGAACTCTAGTGGATCCATGTGGTTTATGAAATGAACATACATGCAATGAAATCTGGTGGATCCACGTGGTTTATGAAAAGAACACACATGCAATGAACTCTAGTGGCTCCATGTGGTTTACGAAAACAACACACATGCAATGCCATCTAGTGGATCCATGTAGTTTAGGAATAGAACACACATGCAATGGCATCTAGTGGATCCATGTGGTTTATGAAAAGAACACACATGCAGTGGCATCTAGTGGATCCATGTTGTTTATGAAAAGAACACACATGCGATGACATCTAGTGGATCCATATGGTTTAGGAATAGAACGCGCATGCAATGGCATCTAGTGGATCGATGTGGTTTATGAAAAGAACACACATGCAATGAACTCTAGTGGATCCATGTGGTTTATGAAAAGAACATACATGCAATGAACTCTAGTGGATCCATGTGGTTTATAAAAATAAGACACATGCAATGAACTCTGATGGATCCACATGGTTTATGAAAAGAATTAACATGCAATGAACTCTAGTGGATCCACGTGGTATATGAAAAGAACACACATGCAATAAAGTCTAGTGGATCCTTGTGGTTTATGAAAAGAACACACGTGCAATGGAATCTAGTGGATATATGTGGTTTATAAAAAGAACACACATGCACTAGCATCTAGTGGATCCTTGTGGTTTAGGAATAGAACACACATGCAATGGCATCTAGTGGATCCATGTGGTTTATGAAAAGAACACACATGCTTGAGTGGCATCACTGCATGTGTTCTTTTTCAAAACCACACTGATAAACACAGACAACCCAGTGGGTGTGGTGATGTAGCAATTTTCAAGCCGGTGGTAGAATGCATGTTACGGTTGAATCCCAGCCAGCTGCAGTTGAATCCCAACATGTTGTAGGGTTCCTTGACATGGTTGGACACCACATGCTGAAGTGGCATCATTGCATGTGTTCTTTTCCTAAAACCACAATGATTCACACTCATACACACACACATCCAATGTCATCTAGTGGATCCATGTGGTTTATGAAAAGAACACACATGCAATGAACTCAAGTGGATCCATGTGGTTTATGAAAAGAACACACATGAAATGGAAACTAGTGGATTCATGTGGTTTATAAAAAGAACAAGCATGCAATGGCATCTAGTGGATCCTTGTGGTTTTTGAATAGAACACACATCCAATGGCATTTAGTGGATCCATGTGGTTTATGAAAAGAACACGCATGCTGGAGTGGTATCACTGCATGTGTTCTTTTTAAAAACCACACTGACACAAATAGACATCCAAGTGGGTGTGGTGATGCAGCAACTTTCAAGCCGGTGGTTGATTGCATGTTACGGTTGAATCCTAGCATGCTGCACTTGAATCCCAGCATGCTGCTAGGGATCCTAGACATGGTTAGACACCACATGCTGAAGTGGCATCATTGCATGTGTTCTTTTCCTAAAACCACAATGATGCACACTCATACACACACACATCCAATGGCATCTAGTGGATCCATGTGGTTTAGGAATAGAACACACATGCAATGGCATCTAGTGGATCCTTGTGGTTTATGAAAAGAACACACATGCAATGGCATCTAGTGGATCCATGTGGTTTATGAAAATAACACACATGCTGGAGTGGCATCACTGCATGTGTTCTTTTTCAAAACCACACTGATACACACAGACATCCAAGTGGGTGTGGTGATGCAGCAACTTTCAAGCCGGTGGTAGAATGCATGTTACGGTTGAATCCCAGCCTGCTACAGTTGAATCCTAGCATGCTGCTAGGGTTCTTGGACATGGTTGGACACCACATGCTGAAGTGGCATCATTGCATGTGTTCTTTTCCTAAAACCACAATGATGCACACTCATACACACACACACATCCAATGGCATCTAGTGGATCCATGTGGTTTAGGAATATTATACACATGCAATGAACTCTTATGGATCCATCCGATTTATGAAAAAAACACATGTAATGAACTCTAGTGGCTCCACGTGGATTATGAAAAGAACACACATGCAATGAACTCTAGTGGATCCATGTGGTTTATGAAAAGAACAAACATGCAATGGCATCTAGTGGATCCATGTGGTTTATGAAAAGAACACACATGTAATGAACTCTAGTGGATCCATGTGGTTTATGAAATGAACACGCATGCAATGAACTCTGGTGGATCCACGTGGTTTATGAAAAGAACACACATGCAATGAACTCTAGTGGATCCATGTGGTTTATGAAAAGAACACACATGCAGTGGCATCTAGTAGATCCATCTGGTTTATGAAAAGAACACACATGTAATGAACTCTAGTGGATCCATGTGGTTTATGAAATGAACACACATGCAATCAACTCTGGTGGATCCACGTGGTTTATGAAAAGAACACACATGCAATGAACTCTAGTGGATCCATGTGGTTTATGAAAAGAGCACACATGCAATGGCATCTAGTGGATCCATGTGGTTTAGGAATAGAACACACATGCAATGGCATCTAGTAGATCCATGTGGTTTATGAAAAGAACACACATGCAATGTCATCTAGTGGATCCATGTGCTTTATGAAAAGAACACACATGAAATGACATCCAGTGGATCCATATGGTTTAGGAATAGAACGCACATGCAATGGCATCTAGTGGATCGATGTGGTTTATGAAAACAACACACATGCAATGAACTCTAGTCGATCCATGTGGTTTATGAAAAGAACACACATGCAATGGCATCTAGTGGATCCATGTGGTTTATGAAAAGAACATACATGCAATGAACTCTAGTGGATCCATGTGGTTTATAAAAATAACACACAGGCAATGAACTCTGATGGATCCACGTGGCTTATGAAAAGAATTCGCATGCAATGAACTCTAGTAGATCCACGTGGTATATGAAAAGAACACACATGCAATAAACTCTAGTGGATCCTTGTGGTTTATGAAAAGAATACACATGCAATGGAATCTAGCGGATATATGTGGTTTATAAAAAGAACACACATGCACTAGCATCTAGTGGATCCTTGTGGTTTAGGAATAGAACACACATGCAATGGCATCTAGTCGATCCATGTGGTTTATGAAAATAACACACATGCTTGAGTGGCATCACTGCATGTGTTCTTTTTCAAAACCACACTGATACACACAGACATCCATGTGGGTGTGGTGATGCAGCAACTTTCAAGCCGGTGGTAGAATGCATGTTACGGTTGAATCCTAGCCTGCTACAGTTGAATCCTAGCATGCTGCTAGGGTTCTTGGACATGGTTGGACACCACATGCTGAAGTGGCATCATTGCATGTGTTCTTTTCCTAAAACCACAATGATGCACACTCATACACACACACACATCCAATGGCATCTAGTGGATCCATGTGGTTTAGGAATATTATACACATGCAATGAACTCCTGTGGATCCATCTGATTTATGAAAAAAACACGTGCAATGAACTCTAGTGGATCCACGTGGTTTATAAAAAGAACACACATGCAATGAACTCTAGTGGATCCATGTGGTTTAGGAATAGAACACACATGCAATGGCACCTAGTAGATAAATGTGTTTTATGAAAAGAACACACATGCAATGAACTCTAGTGGATCCATGTGGTTTATGAAATGAACATACATGCAATGAAATCTGGTGGATCCACGTGGTTTATGAAAAGAACACACATGCAATGAACTCTAGTGGCTCCATGTGGTTTACGAAAACAACACACATGCAATGCAATCTAGTGGATCCATGTAGTTTAGGAATAGAACACACATGCAATGGCATCTAGTGGATCCATGTGGTTTATGAAAAGAACACACATGCAGTGGCATCTAGTGGATCCATGTTGTTTATGAAAAGAACACACATGCGATGACATCTAGTGGATCCATATGGTTTAGGAATAGAACGCGCATGCAATGGCATCTAGTGGATCGATGTGGTTTATGAAAAGAACACACATGCAATGAACTCTAGTGGATCCATGTGGTTTATGAAAAGAACATACATGCAATGAAATCTAGTGGATCCATGTGGTTTATAAAAATAAGACACATGCAATGAACTCTGATGGATCCACATGGTTTATGAAAAGAATTAACATGCAATGAACTCTAGTGGATCCACGTGGTATATGAAAAGAACACACATGCAATAAACTCTAGTGGATCCTTGTGGTTTATGAAAAGAACACACGTGCAATGGAATCTAGTGGATATATGTGGTTTATAAAAAGAACACACATGCACTAGCATCTAGTGGATCCTTGTGGTTTAGGAATAGAACACACATGCAATGGCATCTAGTGGATCCATGTGGTTTATGAAAAGAACACACATGCAATGAACTCTAGTGGATCCATGTGGTTTATGAAATGAACATACATGCAATGAAATCTGGTGGATCCACGTGGTTTATGAAAAGAACACACATGCAATGAACTCTAGTGGCTCCATGTGGTTTACGAAAACAACACACATGCAATGGCATCTAGTGGATCCATGTAGTTTAGGAATAGAACACACATGCAATGGCATCTAGTGGATCCATGTGGTTTATGGATAGAACACACATGCAATAAACTCTAGTGGATCCATGTGATTTATGAAAAGAACACACATGCAATGGCATCTAGTGGATCCATGTGGTCTCGGAATAGAACACACATGCAATGACATCTCGTGGATTGATGTGGTTTATGAAAAGAACACAGATGCAATTGATCTAATGGATACATGTGGTTTATAAAAAGAACACACACGGAATGGCATCTAGTGGATCCTTGTGGTTTAGGAATAGAACACACATGCAATGAACTCTTGTGGATCGATCTGATTTATAAAAAAACACATGAAATGAACTCTAGTGGATCCACGTGGTTTATGGAAAGAACACTGTAACATCCTAAAATTTTCATCTGAAAAACCATCAACATTGCACTCATATCATCTTGCTTTTATTGCATTGCATTTAGATTGTCTCCCCAAATTTTGGTGAAAGTTTGAATCAATTTGAAACACTTTTGCTAATTCAAAACCTAGGAAAATAAAAACTAAAAAAAAGCAAAAAAAAAGAAAAAAATCGCAGCAGCAACAACATTGGCATGCTCGGCCCAACCCAACCCAGCAAGCAGCCCACCCGGCCATCTCCTCCCTTCTCTTTCTTTTCTCACCGTCCCCCTTCAGACTCCCTCTTACTTACTCCCTGGCCCCACTGCCCAGTCACCCTCCACCTCACGTTCGTCCACGCGGGATGAACAGACCGTTCCCCCTCCCTCTGCCGTTTCTAATCGATGCAAATTTGAGCATTTGCACGAATTAATCCCCACTACAACCCCAGCTTCTTAACCCCCTCTTCCTCCTCTTCGTCTTCCTCACAGACACCACCCCCAGAGAGCACCAGACTCCCCAATTGAGAGCTCGAACCGCCGCATACCGACGGAGCTCCGGCAGTAATTCTGCTGACCACCATCCACCCCGCGCCCTCCTCTCTGCCCTATCATCTTCACCATGTTCTGGCGCTCCTTTTAACTCTGCCCACACACTTTTACTTGCCCAGTTCGTCATCACGATCATCGCCAGCGTCTTCCTCTACCATTGTCGTTCATCGACAATCCCGGTAAGACTAGGGTTCCTGCTGCCCCTTTTGGCCACTACTAGACGGTACTAGACCGGGCGCACTCCTCTGACCCTTTTCTTTGTCTGCTCGAGCCCCAGAACGACGCCACCGTCTCGGAGACGTGAGCTCCACCGCCGAGAGGAACTCCTTCGAGGAATTTGGACGAAGCAGAGCACCCCTCGCTCCACCGCAACCATCACCGAGACCACCTCGACTGCCGCGATCTTTGGTAACAGTCCACGGACCTCTACCCCCTTTAGAATCGCCGGATCACCGCTCGTCCGACGCGCCGCCGCCGTGCGCAGAGGACCAGTGCTGCCAGCTCTTGGCCACACGCTGAGCATCGTCCGATCTGTCACCAGCGGCTAGGATTAGATCTTTAAGCGAACGAGTACTAGTTGATCTGGTTCGTCCATTGCCACGTAAATCTAACGGCCCACATTGACCGATCCGACCGAATCGGTACGGGCCAATAGAATTACGCCACGTCAGCGAGAGCATTTCTTTAAATTAGAAAATAGATAGAATTTATATTAAACTTAGAAATTCAATAACTTTTGATCCACAAATCAGAAAAATACAAATTTTGTGTCTATGGATTCAGAAAAATGAGACCTTTATTGTTAAGGCATTATTTCACACTTCCGCTTCTAAAAAATTGGAGTTATAGGCAGAACCCTTTTAGGCATATTTTGCCCATAAAATTACTTCATAAATTGTTTTTAAGTATTCCTTATGCCTTTAGATAGATTATTTTAACCTCTGTACTGTAGAGTCTGTAAGTTTTAGAGTTTTGTTGATATCATTGCATTTTGCATGCATTCATATTTTTGTGATGCTATATTGATTGTATTATTGTTGTTGGATTGTTCTTTGTGTAGATTGTGTGGATTGTGAAGTTTGTTGCTGTGAGGATTGTACCTATTCCCCTAGCTACCAAGGCAAGTGATATTTCATCTTATGTCCTATTATTTTCACTATTGCACTGCTGCTATTTTTGTAGATCTTAGCATGATAGGATTACTTATATTTGTTACTATGCTATGGCTATCCTATAAATTATATCTTGGTAGTATTTCCTAGTTGAAAGACATCGTATGCTAGAGTGCTTAGCCATGCTATTAGAATTCGTGGGTGGAAATTCATATCAAGATAGTATGGAGATATATTATTTTCTTTGACTAAGAAAATAACTAATGTTAATGAAACACCTGGGTGGAGATGGGTCTTGTATGGATTGTAACATCCCAATTTCCACAATCCTGATTAGTTGTCCAGAATGCGAAAATCAGGGGGAACAAAAACTTTTTCTTGTTTAGTGATGAAGTGTTTGCCTATTGTTTGAATATGTTTATGCTCATGAATGTGTATTAGAAGATATACTCCTTACCTCAACCCCACTTGACAAAAGCTACTTCCCAAAAACTATCTTGTCTTAATTTCCATATTCTCGAATGTTCTGGCATTTCAAAACATGAGACAAGATGCCTAGGTAACTGTAACACCCTTGAATTGGCCCTATGCAAGTTTTAGCCCTTTCCGCCAAACCCGCATAGAAACGATTCAAGGACGCCCACCAGGCACTTTCATGCCGGTGGAACAACGGTCCTCGATGGGACCCACAGAACAGATATATATACAACAACGACTCAACAAGTCAAGAATACAGAGATACAATACAAAGATCCAAATCACCTTGAAAACGATACAGTGTCCGAGTACGGACAAGATGCAAATGGGGCTAAGAGCCCTGAAGAATAACCAATGGCGTCCATAAACCTGCCCAGGCCAAGCCGGAAGGGTAACCCTGCTAACGACGTCGATCTCAAACCTGCTAAACAAAAGCGGTGCCGACAAAGGGCAAAGGAGAAAGAGGAGCGTCAGTACTGAGGCTAGTACACGGTGAGGCTAGAATTCGGCGGCACTCGCCTACATAGGTATGGTGGACTGAAGCGGTAGTGAAGCATGCACTAAACAACCTATAGAGACTCAATAAAACTATCGGCTATTAGAGAGGGATAAGAAAGACCTATCCGGATCCAACCTGATAGTAACACCAAACATACCCATCCTGGTATTCCCCCTCGAGACCAAACAAGGAAGTCAAACCGAGGAACTCACATAGTTGGCAGTTTTATTCATTCAGTTATAGTTGAAGCACTTACTAGTTAGATATAGATAGCATGAGTCATCTTGATAGCATAAGTAGTGAACAATTTTAGTTAACCATTAAGTTGTAGTTGCAGTACTTACTAGTCAGATACAATTAGCATGTGACATCCCAAACCCAGCAGTTATTGGTACTTTTATTATCCATTCAGTGATAGTTGAATCTGATTACTAGTCATATATTAAGTCAAGTTTATAGCACTACTTTAGTTATGCTTGTCTATGATCGAGATACTGTGCTCCAAGTCGTCCATAACCGCGTACACGGCTTTCAGAAAGATTTACCCTGCAGGGGTGCACAAATAGCAACACACACACGATCAACCTCGGAAAAACCAAATCAAAACCCAACGAGGCTTTCACGACAAAGCAATCACAGGATTCATAAAATATTTCAGGGGGCCACCCCACTAAGCTACCCACAACGAAGTTGGCCAGCTCCGAAATGGACCCAGGGTTTGCGAGAACGGCAGTAAACGACTGGGAAGCCGAAAGTGTGACTGGGCTTGTCGATACCGCGAAATCGTGCCGCGATCCAAAACAGTACAGGTGCTCCACGCATAATCGTAAATAAAGCAGTAAAGCATGGCATAAGTAAATGATAGTAATAAAGCCCCAAACTACTCTGTGGCCCTAAGAAATAAGAAATGAATCAAGCTCTAGCTAAGGGGATTCATGGTCCCATATGCGGATAGTGCGATAGTCAAGGAACATGTATCAAGTACTCGGGGTCCTACGGGACACAAGTGAGCGTGGAAAAACCAAATACCATCTATTTCCCACCGATGCCTCTACATTACTTATACCAGCAAATTAATAGTTGAATTTAAGTCATGATCATCTCCACCATTAAGCATCTCCACCATTTATCATGCGCCAACTTGCCGTCAACTGTGGAACGACAACAACATGAAGCAACACATAAGCAAGCAACTATGACTCACAAGGCCGACTATCTATCAAGCAACAGGCAATAGGATGTGTCCATGGCGATATAGAGGCTGCAAGGAATATAAATGGTGCACGGAAACTAAAGCATCGTAACATGGATAGCAATAGATCAATAGGAGGAAATAAAGATTATGAAGCAAAATAGGTAGAAAGGGGGAGATGCTCGCCTGGGAAACACTGCCGAAGGTTCATATCCGGAGAACTTGTCGATACTCGCATCAACTCATCGGCCTAATTCGCGAAGAAGCAAACACTAGAAGAAACACCGGATGCAATATTTAATACTACGGTAGAAGATCCGGCATGCTTATGATATAATGCATGGCATGGCATAGATGCGGTGCAATTAGGCAATATTAAGCGGAACCGGGGTCCCGATAATTAATTACACAGTTCAAGTTGTTTAGGTACCCACAATTTAAAGGTTGTCTTAACGAGGCAAAACATGGCATCGGTTCGCTACGCAAATTTAAATGGAGTCAATATGAGACTAGAATAGCCCACATATAGACTCCATATTTAATTTAGGTGAATCATCGAAATACCCCCAACCACCCACAATATGTATGCAAGCATGGAAAATTAATATGCAGCAAGTTTATATAGATGGCATTTATAAAGTAGGGGCTCGGAAAGGGAATCACACATTAGGGGTCGAAGATCTTGGTTTCAGAGGGAGTCGATGGGGTTTAGGTTCAGGCTCGCTGGGATCGGTCTTCGGATCCGTGATGAAGGACTTGGTGTACATGACGGAGACCTTGACGGTATCGCCGCACACGAGCTCACTAGAGACGGTCTTGGGTGGCTGCACGCACGGAAGTAGAACTCGGTGGCATCACGGACTTCTTCATCTAGCAACACCAACACCATCTTCTCTTCTAGAGGGCACAACCTTGTAGAAGCAGCGACAATAGCACGACATCAGGGGCACATCCGAGGCAACCGAAGGTCAACACAAACACATGAGGTGCTCACTGGAGCTCGAGTGGCAGCACATGCGAGCTCACCTCCCACCTGCGGTGGAGCAGGGGCAACGCGAGACGTGGATGGGCGGACAGCGGATGCGGGCGCCGCGGCGATCAATGGTGAGGCAGTGGTCGGAGAAAGACCTAGTGACGACACCGGCCCCGACAAGGAGGGTGGGGCCATGACGGCGAGCGGCCGCGCGAGCTTGGGCGAGGAGAGGACCGTGGTGGCGAGATGGCCATGGCGGCGGGGTTTGCGGGGCCGGTCCAGCAAGGGTGGCGGACGACAGAGCGCATAGGGTGGCCTCGGAGCAGCGGCGAGGACGGGGCGCGCGAACGTAGGCCGCCGGGACGGAGGAGGTCGCCCTGTACGGCATCGTTGAGGGCTCGGGCGGTGCTGCGATGGGGAGAAGGTGGCGGCGCCGGTGGTTGGTGGCTGGTCACGGTCCGTGCGACCTTGGCAGGGAGAGCGGGGACGGCGGTGGGCTTCGAGGCGGACGAGGAAGGACCGACCGCGGGGTGGCGGTAGGAGGTTGCAGGGGAGCAAGCGGGGGTGGGGAGCGAGCGGGAGCGGGGTAGGTGGGGGTTGGGCTGGCGCAGGGATCCCGAGGCGGGGTAGGTGGGGAGCGGGGCCTCGCGGGTCAGAAACGCGTGGGTGGCGGTGGCATCGAGGGCAGGTGGGGCCAAGGGTGAGAGCGGGAGCGTGGCTCTCTGCCTCTCTCACGTGCGAGTGTGTGTGTGCGCGGGAGGGAGTTGGGGCAGGTTGAGAGGGAGTGGGGCCAGGTGGGATGAGGTGGCGAGCTAGGAGTGGCTCAGGTGAGGTGGTGGCTGGGAGGGGGTTGTGCCCAGGTGGCAGCGAGGCTGGGAAGGCTGGGCGGAAAAGAGGCGGGAGGAGGGAGTTGGCTGCGGGGGCGTGTTCGTGCCGGGGTAGGTAGGTCGCGCGCTGCGTGCCGCGTCGCGGGTGGGTGCGCTGCGCGCGTGGTTGGGTTGGTGGCTAGGTGGTTTGATGGGTCCAGGGTTAGGGTTAGGATAGGATCTAAGGTCAGGGTCTGGGGACAGATATTTTGCTGGGTGAAACGGGTTGGGCCAACCGGGGTTGTAGGTGGTCTGGCCTACGGGCTGGGCTGCCTTCCCCGATACAAAAATATTTTTCATTTTTTTTATTTTTAAAAGACATTTGTAAATAGTTTTTAGACAAACCAAAGATCCAAAATAGACTAGGGTTTTGATTTAAAATAAAGACAGGGGACATTTAGAAAGCAAAGATAGGCTTTTAGAAAATAGTTTTAGACAAACATATGCAGGATGATGACGATGCTCAAATGCAATGTGGCATGATGACATGAGCATGCGGTCTTGATGATGCAATGCACAAAAACGTAGCGATTTTCTAGTAGTGGTTTTAGCGGGGCGCCACAATTCGACACCACTAACAAGGGATCTCGCCCTCGATATCCGCCTCATGGTACCGGAAGAAAGCCGACAGTTTGAATCTTCTCGCTTCAATTAGATCCTCGCGACACCACTAACAAGAGGTCGTTGTCCATGATCATATAGAGAACACTCCGGAGAAACAAGGACGAAGGTAGAGGCATCAGAAGGTAAAGCCACCTCTAACTTCCCGGGACGGAGTAAAATTGCTTGATTCTCCGATTCGATGTACAAAAGAGAATGATAGGAGTAGTCGGATGGTGATCAGTCCATCACGCACCCAGAGCATTACTTTGTACATGAATAGGAGAATTATGCAACCAACTCTCGGAATCAGACTGAAGATCTCGACAAGCGAGGTTCAGGAAAAAAAGAGTGATGCAGGCTCTACATCAGATCTGGCATATATGATGTCTTCACGTCGGAAGACACCGGAAGGCACAAACAAGGAACAAAGAATGGTACCACAGATAAAGGATCACTCAGATAGCATGAAGTCCGGAGGTAGAAATACCGTTGCCAAAGGAGGAAGTGAAACACTGAAGGTACGACGGAAACCCAACCAGGAGAATTCCTGGACTCGAAGAAAAGATAAGAGAGCAGACTCATAACACGCAAAGGTAAGAGGAGAACAGTAGAGGGATAAGGAGTAAAATCAGACCTAATCAGATCTATCCAACCGATTTTGCAAAGTAGTTTTGACACTCTAGATCGTCCATTAGCTAGGTTATCCTATAGGCTGGACCAGTGGGGTATCACACCAGCTGAGCTCTGATACCACTCTGTAACACCCTTGAATCGGCCCTATGCAAGTTTTATCCCTTTCCGCCAAACCTGCATAGAAACGATTCAAGGACGCCCACCAGGCACTTTCGTTCGGGTGGAAAGCAAGGTAATACCATTACACAACGGTCCTTGATGGGACCCACAGAACAGATATATATACAACAACGACTCAACGAGGCAAGAATACAGAGATACAATACAAAGATCCAAATCACCTTGAACACGATACAGCGTCCGAGTACGGACAAGATGCAAATGGGGCTAAGATCCCTGAAGAATAACCAATTGCGTCCATAACCCTGCCCAGGCCAAGCCGGAAGGGTAACCCTGCTAACGACGTCGATCTCAAACCTGCTAAACAAAAGGGGTGGCGACAAAGGGCAAAGGAGAAAGAGGAGCGTCAGTACTAAGGCCAGTACACGGTGAGGCTAGAATTTGGCAGCGCTCGCCTACATAGGTATGGTGGACTGAAGCGGCAGTGAAGCATGCACTAAACAACCTATAGTGACTCAATACAACTATCGGCTATTAGAGAGGAATAAGAAAGACCTATCCGGATCCAACCTGATAGTAACACCAAACATACCCATCGTGGTATTCCCCCTCGAGACCAAACGAGGAAGTCAAACCGAGAAACTCACACAGTTGGCAGTTTTATTCATTCGGTTATAGTTGAAGCACTTACTAGTCAGATATAGATAGCATGAGTCATCCTGATAGCATAAGTAGTGAACAATTTTAGTTAACCATTCAGTTGTAGTTGCAGTACTTACTAGTCAGATACAATTAGCATGTGACATCCCAAACCTAGCAGTTGTTGGCACTTTTATTATCCATTCAGTGATAGTTGAATCTGATTACTAGTCATATATTAAGTCAAGTTTATAGCACTACTTTAGTTATGCTTGTCTATGATCGAGATATTGTGCTCCAAGTCGTCCATAACCATGAACATGACTTTCAGAAAGATTTACCCTGCAGGGGTGCACAATTAGCAACACACACACGATCAACCTCGGAAAAACCAAATAAAAACCCAACGAGGGTTTCACGACAAAGCAATCACAGGATTCATAAAATATTTCAGTGGGCCAGCCCACTAAGCTACCCGCAACGAAGTTGGCCAGCTCTAGAATGGACCCAAGGTTTGCGAGTACGGCTGTAAACGACTGGGAACCCGAAAGTGTGACTAGGCTTGTCGATACCACGAAATCGTGCCGCGATCCAAAATAGTATAGGTGTTGCACACACAATCGTAAATAAATCAGTAAAGCATGGCATAAGTACATGATAGTAATAAACCCCCAAACTACTTTCTGGCCCCAGGAAATAAGAAATGATTCAAGCTCTGGCTAAGGGGATTCATGGTCTTATATGCAGATAGTGCGATAGTCAAGGAACAAGTATCAAGTACTCGGGGTGCCACGGGACACAAGTGAGCGTGGAAAAACCAAATAACATCTATTGCCCACCGATGCCTCTGGTTATACCAGCAATTTAATAGTTGTATTTAAAGTCATGATCATCTCCACCATTAAGCATCTCCACCATTTATCATGTGCCAACTTGCCGTCAACGGTGGAATGACAACAATGCGAAGCAACACATAAGCAAGCAACTACGACTCGCAAGGCCAACTATCTATCAAGCAATAGGCAATAGGATGTGTCCATGGCGATATAGAGGCTGCAAGGAATATAAATGGTGAATGGAAACTAAAGCATCGTAAAACGGATAACAATAGATCAATAGGAGGAAATAAAGATTATAAAGCAAAATAGGTAGAAAGGGGGAGATGCTCGCCTGGGAAACACTGCCGAAGGTTCATATCCGGAGAACTTGTCGATACTCGCATCAACTCATTGGCCTAATCCACGAAGAAGCAAACACTAGAAGAAACACCATATGCAATATTTAATACTACGGTAGAAGACCCGACATGCTTATGATATGATGCATGGCATGGCACAGATGCGGTGCAATTAGGCAATATTAAGCGGAACCGGGGCCCCGATAATTAATTACATGGTTCAAGTTGTTTAGGTACCCGCAATTTAAAGGTTGTCTTAATGAGGAAAAACATGGCATCGGTTCGCTACGCAAATTTAAATGGAGCCAATATAAGACTAGAAAAGCCCGCATATAGACTCCATATTTAATTTAGGTGAATCATCGAAATACCCCACAACACCCACAATATGTATGCAAGCATGGAAAATTAATATGCATCAAGTTTATATAGATGGCATTTATAAAATAGGGGCTCGAAAAGGGAATCACACATTAGGGGTCGAAGATCTTGGTTTCGGAGGGAGTTGATAGGGTTTAGGTTCAGGCTCGCTGGGATTGGTCTTCGGATCCTTGATGAAGCACTTGGTGTACATGATGGAGACCTTGACGGTATCGCCGCACACGAGCTCACTGGAGATGGTGTTGGGTGGCTGCACGCACGGAAGTAGAACTCGGTGGCATCACGGACTTCTTCATCTAGCAACACCAACACCATCTTCTCTTCTAGAGGGCACAACCATGTAGAAGCAGCGATAATATAACAACATCAGGGGCACATCCGAGGCAACCGAAGGTCAACACAAACACATGAGGTGCTCACTAGAGCTCGAGTGGCAGCACATGCGAACTCACCTCCCACCTGCGGTGGAGCAGGGGCAATGCGAGACGTGGACGAGCGGACAACGAATGTGGGTGCGGCGGCGGTTGCTGGTGAGGCGGTGGTCGGAGCAAGACCTGGCGACGACACCGGGCCCGACGAGGAGGGTGGGGCCACGACGGCGAGCGGACGTGCGGGCTTGGGCGAGGAGAGGACCGTGGTGGCGAGATGGCCATGGCGGCGGGGTTCGCGGGGCCGGTCCAGCAAGGGTGGCGGACGGCGGAGCGCATAGGGTGGGCTCGGAGCAGCGACGAGGACGGGGCGCGCGGACGTAGGCCGGCGAGACGGAGGAGGTTGCCCGGGATGGGACTGGCGAGGGCTCGGGCGGAGCTGCGATGGGGAGAAGGTGGCGGCGCCGGTGGTTGGTGGGTGGTCGCGGTCCGTGCGACCTTGGCAGGGAGAGCGGGGACGGCGGCGGGCTTCGAGGCGGACGAGGAAGGACCAACCGTGGGGCGGCGGTAGGAGGTTGCAGGGGAGCGAGCGGGGTGGGGAGCGAGCGGGAGCGGGGTAGGTGGGGTTCGGGCTGCCGCGGGGACCCCAGGCGGGATAGGTGGGGAGCGGGGCCTCGCTGGTCGGAAACGCGTGGGTGGTGGTGGCATCGAGGCCAGGTGGGGCCAGGGGGAGAGCGGGAGCGTGGTTCTCTGCCTCTCTCACGTGCGAGTGTGTGTGTGCGCAGGAGGGAGTTGGGGCAGGTTGAGAGGGAGTGGGGCCAGGTGGGATGAGGTGGCGAGCCAGGAGTGGCTCAGGTGAGGTGGCGGCTGGGAGGGGGTTGTGCCTAGGTGGCGGCAGGGCTGGGAAGGCTGGGCGGAAAGGAGGCGGGATGAGGGAGTTGGCTGCGGGGGCGTGTCCGTGCCGGGTAGGTAGGTCGCGTGCTGCGTGCCGCGTCGTGGGTGGGTGCGCTGCGCACGTGGTTGGGTTGGTGGCTAGGTGGTTTGATGGGTCTAGGGTTAGGGTTAGGATAGGATCTAAGTTCAGGGTCTAGGGACAGATATTTTGCTGGGTGAAATGGGCTGGGCCAACCGGGGTTGTAGGTGGTCTGGCCTACGGGCTGGGCTGCCTTCCCCGGTACAAAAATATTTTGATTTATTTTATTTTTAAAAGACATTTGTAAATAGTTTTTAGACAAACCAAAGATCCAAAATAGACTAGGGTTTTGATTTAAAATAAAACGGGGGAGATTTAGAAAGCAAAGATAGGCTTTTAAAAAATAGTTTTAGACAAACATATGCATGATGATGACGATGCTCAAATGCAATGTGGCATGATGACATGAGCATGCGGTCATGATGATGTAATGTACAAAAACATAGAGATTTTCTAGTAGTGGTTTTAGCGGGGCGCCATAGTAACCAAAACTATTTTAGTAGCTTCTATTGATAAAACTATGGAGAGATATATAAAATAACCTCCTTATGTTTTCAAGATAGAACCTTCAACTACTTCTACCTCTAGGATCTCCAAAACCTTTTAGTAAACTTTTGAATTCTACGCTTGGTAGAGATACCAAGGACTCTCATCTTATTCAAGGTCCAACCTTTCAAAACTTCCCATACTTACCTCAAGCTAAGCTTGATGGTAACCCTAGTAGTCGGTTTGCTTAGTTTATAAGATGAGTTGCCTTGATCTACTGTTTGATGAATTGCCTTGATTTCCTACTTGAATAGTCTGCTTAGGAGATAGTAGGAGCTACTCTAGGATATGATCACTAGGATCAAGAGGTTTCCAAATCACCACACCCAAAGAAAGAGTAGAAAGCAGGATCTACTCCCTAGATACTACGTGATCATCTAAAACTCTTAACCAGGTCAATTCTGAAGTGATCCCTTCTAGAAGCTTCCAAGTGATTGAAGACCAATATCAAGCATGGATCCCTTCTACAAAATCTACACTTCAACATCATCCACTTGATGATACTTTGGTACCCTGCAACACATCAAAATCATCACCACCCACATTCTAGTCAAAAAACCCTAAATCTAGTTTATGAAATGAACACACATGCAATCAACTCTGGTCGATCCACGTGGTTTATGAAAAGAACACACATGCAATGAACTCTAGTGGATCCATGTGGTTTATGAAAAGAACACACATGCTATGGCATCTAGTGGATCCATGTGGTTTAGGAATAGAACACACATGTAATGGCATCTAGTGGATCCATGTGGTTTATGAAAAGAACACACATGCAATGGCATCTAGTGGATCCATGTGCTTTATGAAAAGAACACACATGAAATGACATCTAGTGGATCCATATGGTTTAGGAATTGAACGCACATGCAATGGCATCTAGTGGATCGATGTGGTTTATGAAAACAACACACATGGAATAAACTCTAGTGGATCCATGTGGTTTATGAAAAGAACACACATGCAATAGCATCTAGTGGATCCATGTGGTTTATGAAAAGAACATACATGCAATGAACTCTAGTGGATCCATTTAGTTTATAAAAAGAACACACAGGCAATGAACCCTGATGCATCCGCGTGGTTTATGAAAAGAATTCACATGCAATGAACTCTAGTGGATCCACGTCGTATATGAAAACAACACACATGCAATAAACTCTAGTGGATCCTTGTGGTTTATGAAAAGAATACACATGCAATGGAATCTAGCGGATATATGTGGTTTATAAAAAGAACACACATGCACTAGCATCTAGTGGATCCTTGTGGTTTAGGAATAGAACACACATGCAAGGGCATCTAGTGGATCCATGAGGTTTATGAAAATAACACACATGCTGGAGTGGCATCACTTCATGTGTTCTTTTCCAAAACCAGACTGATACACACAGACATCCAAGTGGGTGTCGTGATGCAGCAACTTTCAAGCCGGTGGTAGAATGCATGTTACGGTTGAATCCCAGCCTCGTACAGTTGAATCCTAGCATGCTGCTAGGGTTCTTGGACATGGTTGGACACCACATGCTGAAATGGCATCATTGCATGTGTTCTTTTCCTAAAACCACAATGATACACACTCATACACACACACACATCCAATGGCATCTAGTGGATCCATGTGGTTTAGGAATAGAATACACATGCAATGAACTCTAATGGATCCATCTGATTTATGAAAAAAACACATGCAATGAACTCTGGTGGATCCACGTGGTTTATGAAAAGAACACACATGCAATAAACTCTAGTGGATCCATGTGGTTTAGGAATAGAACACATGCAATGGCACCTAGTAGATCCATGTGGTTTATGAAAAGAACACACATGCAAGGAACTCTAGTGGATCCATGTGGTTTATGAAATGAACAGACATGCAATGAAATCTGGTGGATCCACGTGGTTTATGAAAATAACACACATGCAATGAACTCTAGTGGATCCATGTGGTTTATGAAAACAACACACATGCAATGGCATCAAGTGGATCCATGTAGTTTAGGAATAGAACACACATGCAATGGCATCTAGTGGATCCATGTGGTTTATGAAAAGAACACACATGCAGTGGCATCTAGTGGATCCATGTGGTTTATGAAAAGAACACACATGCAGTGGCATCTAGTGGATCCATGTTGTTTATGAAAAGAACACACATGAGATGACATCTAGTGGATCCATATGGTTTAGGAATAGAACGCAGATGCAATGACATCTAGTGGATCAATGTGGTTTATGAAAAGAACACACATGCAATGAACTCTAGTGGATCCATGTGGTTTATGAAAATAACACACATACAATGGCATCTAGTGGATCCATGTGGTTTATGAAACGAACATACTTGCAATGAACTCTAGTGGATCCATTTGGTTTATAAAAATAAGACACATGCAATGAACTCTGATGGATCCACATGGTTTATGAAAAGAATTAACATGCAATGAACTCTAGTGGATCCACGTGGTATATGAAAAGAACACACATGCAATAAACTCTAGTGGATCCTTGTGGTTTATGAAAAGAATACACATGCAATGGAATCTAGCGGATATATGTGGTTTATAAAAAGAACACACATGCACTAGCATCTAGTGGATCCTTGTGGTTTAGGAATAGAACACACATGCAATGGCATCTAGTCGATCCATGTGGTTTATGAAAATAACACACATGCTTGAGTGGCATCACTGCATGTGTTCTTTTTCAAAACCACACTGATACACATAGACATCCAAGTGGGTGTGGTGATGTAGCAATTTTCAAGCCGGTGGTAGAATGCATGTTACGGTTGAATCCCAGCCTGCTGTAGTTGAATCCCAGCATGTTGTAGGGTTCCTTGACATGGTTGGACACCACATGCTGATGTGGCATCATTGCATGTGTTCTTTTCCTAAAACCACAATGATTCACACTCATACACACACACATCCAATGTCATCTAGTGGATCCATGTGGTTTAGGAATGGAATACACATGCAATGAACTCTTATGGATCCATCTGATTTATGAAAAAAACACATGCAATGAACTCCAGTGGATCCACGTGGTTTATGAAAAGAACACACATGCAATGAACTCTAGTGGATCCATGTGGTTTATGAAAAGAACACACATGCAATTGCATCTAGTAGATCCATGTGGTTTATGAAAAGAACACACATGTAATGAACTCTAGTGGATCCATGTGGTTTATGAAATGAACACACATGCAATGAACTCTGGTGGATCCACGTGGTTTATGAAAAGAACACACATGCAATGAACTCTAGTGGATCCATGTGGTTTATGAAAAGAACACACATGCTATGGCATCTAGTGGATCCATGTGGTTTAGGAATAGAACACACATGCAATGGAATCTAGTGGATTCATGTGGTTTATAAAAAGAACACACATGCAATGGCATCTAGTGGAGCCTTGTGGTTTAGGAATAGAACACACATGCAATGGCATCTAGTGGATCCATGTGGTTTATGAAAAGAACACACGTGCTGGAGTGGCATCACTGCATGTATTGTTTTTCAAAACCACACTGATACACACATACATCCAAGTGGGTGTGGTGATGCAGCAACTTTCATGTCGGTGCTAGAATACATGTTACGGTTGAATCCCAGCCTGCTGCAGTTGAATCCTAGCATGCTGCTAGGGTTTGTGGACATAGTTGGACACCACATGCTGAAGTGGCATCATTGCATGTGTTCTTTTCCTAAAACCACAATGATGCACACTCGTACACACACACACACATCCAATGACATCTAGTGGATCCATGCGGTTTAGGAATAGAATACACATGCAATGAACTCTTGTGGATCCATCTGATTTATGAAAAAAACACATGCAATGAACTCTAGTGGATCCACATGGTTTATGAAAAGAACACACATCTAATGAACTCTAGTGGATCCATGTGGTTTAGGAATAGAACACACATGCAATTGCACCTAGTAGATCCATTTGGTTTATGAAAAGAACACACATGCAATGAAATCTAGTGGATCCATGTGGTTTATGAAATGAACCACATGCAATGAACTCTGGTGGATCCACATGGTTTATGAAAAGAACACACATGTAATGAACTCTAGTGGATCCATGTGGTTTATTGAAAGAACACACATGCAATGGCATCTAGTGAATCCATGTGGTTTAGGAATAGAACACACATGCAATGGCATCTAGTGGATCCATGTGGTTTATGAATAGAACACACATGCAATGGCATCTAGTGGATCCATGTGGTTTATGAAAAGAACACACATACGATGACAACTAGTGGATCCATATGGTTTAGGAATATAACACACATGCAATGGCATCTAGTGGATAGATGTGGTTTATGAAAAGAACACACATGCAATGAACTCTAGTGGATCCATGTGGTTTATGAAAAGAATACACATGCAATGGCATCTTGTGGATCCATGTGGTTTATGAAAAGAACATACATGCAATGAACTCTGGTGGATCCACGTAGTTTATGAAAAGAATTCACATGCAATGAACTCTGGTGGATCCATGTGGTTTATGGAAAGAACACACGGGAAATGGAATCTAGTAGATTCATGTGGTTTATGAAAATAACCCCCATGCAATGACATCTAATGGAGCCACGTGGTTTAGGAAAAGAACACACATGCAATGGCATCTAGTGGATCCTTGTGGTTTAGGAATAGAACACACATGCAATGGCATCTAGTGGATCCATGTCGTTTATGAAAAGAACACACATGCTCGAGTGGCATCACTGCATGTGTTCCTTTTCAAAACCACACTGATACACACAGACATCCAAGTGGGTGTGGTGAGGTAGCAATTTTCAAGCCGGTGGTAGAATGCATCTTACGGTTGAATCCCAGCCTGCTGCAGTTGAATACCAGCATGCTGCTAGGGTTCCTGAACATGGTTGGACACCACATGTTGAAGTGGCATCATTGCATGTCTTCTTTTCCTAAAACCAGAATGATGCACACTCATACACACACATCAATTGGCATTTAGTGGATCCATGTGGTTTAGGAATAGAATACACATGCAATGAATTCTTGTGGATCCATGTGGTTTATGAAGAGAACACACATGCAATGACATCTAGTAGATCCATGTGGTTTATCGAAATAACACACATGCAATCACATCTAGTGGATCCATGTGGTTTATGAAAAGAACACACATGCAATGAACTCTAGTCGATCCATGTGGTTTATGAAAATAACACACATGCAATGGAATCTAGTGGATCCATGTGGTTTATGAAATGAACACACATGCAATGGCATCTAGTGGATCCATGTGGTTTATGGATAGAACACACATGCAATGAACTCTAGTGGATCCATGTGATTTATGAAAAGAACACACATGCAATGGCATCTAGTGGATCCATGTGGTTTCGGAATAGAACACACATGCAATGACATCTCGTGGATTGATGTGGTTTATGAAAAGAACACACATGCAGTTGATCTAATGGATACATGTGGTTTATAAAAAGAACACACATGGAATGGCATCTAGTGGATCCATGTGGTTTAGGAATAGAACACACATGCAATGAACTCTTGTGGATCCATCTGATTTATAATAAAACACATGAAATGAACTCTAGTGGATCCACATGGTTTATGGAAAGAACACTGTAACATCCCAAAATTTTCATCTGAAAACCAGCATCATTGCACTCATATCATCTTGCTTGTATTGCATTGCATTTAGATTGTCTCCCAAAATTTTGGTGAAAGTTTGAATCAATTTGAAACACTTTTGCTAATTCAAAACCTAGGAAAAGAAAAACTAAAAAAAAGCAAAAAAAAGAAAAAAATCGCAGCAGCAACAACATTGGCATGCTCGGCCCAACCCAACCCAGCAAGCAGCCCACCCGGCCATCTCCTCCCCTCTCTTTCTTTTCTCACCGTCCCCCTTCAGACTCCCTCTCACTTACTCCCTGGCCCCACTGCCCAGGCACCCTCCACCTCACGTTCGTCCACGCGGGACGAACAGACCATTCCCCCTCCCTCTGCCGTTTCGAATCGATGCAAATTTGAGCGTTTGCACAAATTAATCCCCACTACAGCCCCAGCTTCTTACCCCCCTCTTCCTCCTCTTCGTTTTCCTCACAGACGCCACCCCCAGAGAGCACCAGGCTCCCCAATTGAGAGCTCGAACCGCCGCATACCGACGGAGCTCCGGCGGTAATTCCGCTGAGCACCAACCACCCCGCGCCCTCCTCTCTGCCCTATCATCTTCACCATGTTCTGGCGCTCCTTTTAACTCTGCCCACACACTTTTACTTGCCCCAGGTCGTCATCACGATCATCGCCAGCGTCTTCCCCTACCGTCGCCGTTCATCGACAATCCCGGTAAGACTAGGGTTCCCGCTGCCCCTTTTGGCCACTACTAGACGGTACTAGACCGGGCGCACTCCTCTGACCCTTTTCTTTGTCTGCTCGAGCCCCAGAACGACGCAACCGTCTTAGAGACGTGAGCTCCATCGCTGGCAGGAACTCCTGCGAGGAATTTGGACGAAGCAGAGCACCCCTCCCTCCACCACAAGCATCACCGAGACCACCTCGACCGCCGCGATCTCTAGTAACAGTCCACGGACCTCTACCCCCTTTAGAATCGCCGGATCACCGCTCGTCCGACGTGTCGCTGCCGTGCGCAGAGGACCAGTGCCGCCAGCTCTTGGCCACACGCTGAGCACAGTCCGATCTGTCACCAGCGGCAAGGATTAGATCTTTGAGCGAACGAGTACTAGTTGATCTGGTTTGTCCATAGCCACGTAAATCTAACGGCCCACAGTGACCGATCCGACCGAATCGGTACGGGCCAATAGAATTACGCCATGTCAGCGAGAGCATTTGTTTAAATTAGAAAATAGATATAATTTATATTAAACTTAGAAATTCAATAACTTTTGATCCACAAATCAGAAAAATACAAATTTGGTCTCTATGGATTCAGAAAAATGAGACCTTTATTGTTAAGGCCTTATTTCACACTTTTGCCTCTAAAAAATTGGAGTTATAGGCAGAACCCTTTTAGGAGTATTCTTCCCATAAAAATTACTTCATAAATTGTTTTTAAGTATTCCTTATGCCTTTAGATAGATTATTTTAACATCTGTACTGTAGAGTCTATAAGTTTTAGAGTTTTGTTGATATCATTGCATTTTGCATGCATTCATATTTTTGTGATGCTATATTGATTGTATTATTGTTATTGGATTGTTCTTTGTGTATATTGTGTGGATTGTGAAGTTTGTTGCTGTGAGGATTGTACCTATTCCCCTAGCTACCAAGGCAAGTGATATTTCATCTTATGTCCTATTATTTTCACTATTGCACTACTGCTATTTTTGTAGATCTTAGCATGATAGGATTACTTATATTTGTTACTATGCTATGGCTATCCTATAAATTATATCTTGGTAGTATTTCCTAGTCGAAAGAAATCGTATGCTATAGTGCTTAGCCATGCTATTAGAATTCGTGGGTGGAAATTCATATCAAGATAGTATGGAGATATATTATTTTGTTTGACTAAGAAAATAACTAATGTTAATGAAACACCTGGGTGGAGATGGGTCTTGTATGGATTGTAACATCCCAATTTCCGCAACCCTGATTAGTTGTCCAGAATGCGAAAATTAGGGGGAACAAAAACTTTTTCTTGTTTAGTGATGAAGTGTTTGCCTGTTGTTTGAATATGTTTATGCTTATGAATGTGTATTAGAAGATATACTCCTTACCTCAACCCCACTTGACAAAATCTACTTCCCAAAAACTATCTTGGCTTAACTTCCATATTCTCGAATGTTCTGGCATTTCAAAACATGAGACAAGATGCCTAGGTAACTGTAACACCCTAGAATCGGCCCTATGCAAGTTTTCGCCCTTTCCGCCAAACCCGCATAGAAACGATTCAAGGACGCCCACCAGGCACTTTCGTGCGTGTGGAAAACGAAGTAATACCATTACACAACGGTCCTCGATGGGACCCACAGAAGAGATATATATACAACAACGACTCAACGAGGCAAGAATACAGAGATACAATACAAAGATCCAAATCACCTTGAACACGATACAGCGTCCGAGTACAGACAAGATGCAAATGGGGCTAAGAGCCCTGAAGAATAACCAATAGCGTCCATAACCTTGCCCAGGCCAAGCCGGAAGGGTAACCCTGCTAACGACGTCGATCTCAAACCTGCTAAACAAAAGGGGTGGCGACAAAGGGCAAAGGAGAAAGAGGAGCGTCAGTACTAAGGCCAGTACACGGCGAGGCTAGAATTTGGCAGCGCTCGCCTACATAGGTATGGTGGACTGAAGCGGCAGCGAAGCATGCACTAAACAACCTATAGAGACTCAATAAAACTATCGGCTATTAGAGAGGGATAAGAAAGACCTATCCGGATCCAACTTGATAGTAACACCAAACATACCCATCCTGGTATTCCCCCTCGAGACCAAACAAGGAAGTCAAACCAAGGAACTTACAAAGTTGGCAGTTTTATTCATTCGGTTATAGTTGAAGCACTTAATAGTCAGATATAGATAGCATGAGTCATCCTGATAGCAGAAGTAGTGAACAATTTTAGTTAACCATTAAGTTGTAGTTGCAGTACTGACTAGTCAGATACAATTAGCATGTGACATCCCAAACCCAGCAGTTCTTGGTACTTTTATTATCCATTCAGTGATAGTTGAATGTGATTACTAGTCATATATTAAGTCAAGTTTATAGCACTACTTTAGTTATGCTTGTCTATGATCGAGATAATGTGCTCCAAGTCGTCCATAACCGCGGACACGGCTTTCAGAAAGATTTACCCTACAGGGGTGCACAAATAGCAACACACACACGATCAACCTCGGAAAAACCAAATCCAAACCCAACGAGGCTTTCACGACAAAGCAATCATAGGATTCATAAAATATTTCAGGGAGCCACCCCACTAAGCTACCCACAACGAAGTTGGCCGGCTCCGGAACGGACCCAGGGTTTGCGAGGATGGCTGTAAACGACTGGGAACCCGAAAGTGTGACTGGGCTTGTCGATACCACGAAATCGTGCCGCGATCCAAAACAGTACAGGTGCTCCACGCACAATCGTAAATAAAGCAGTAAAGCATGGCATAAGTATATGATAGTAATAAATCCCCAAACTACTCTGTGGCCCCAAGAAATAAGAAATGAATCAAGCTCTGGCTAAGGGGATTCATGGTCCCATATGCGGATAGTGCGATAGTCAAGGAACAGGTATCAAGTACACGGGGTCCTACGGGACACAAGTGAGCGTGGAAAAACCAAATAACATCTATTGCCCATCGATGCCTCTACATTAGTTATACCAGCAATTTAATAGTTGTATTTAAAGTCATGATCATCTCCACCATTAAGCATCTCCACCATTTATCATGTGCCAACTTGCCGTCAACGGTGGAACGACAACAACGCGAAGCAACACATAAGCAAGCAACTACGACTCACAAGGCCGACTATCTATCAAGCAACAGGCAATAGGATGTGTCCATGGTGATATAGAGGCTGCAAGGAATATAAATGGTGCACGAAAACTAAAGCATGGTAACATGGATAGCAATAGATCAATAGGAGGAAATAAAGATTATGAAGCAAAATAGGTAGAAAGGGGGAGATGCTCGCCTGGGAAACACTGCCGAAGGTTCATATCCGGAGAAGTTGTTGATACTCGCATCAACTCATCAGCCTAATCCGCGAAGAAGCAAACACTAGAAGAAACACCGGATGCAATATTTAATACTACGGTAGAAGATCAGGCATGCTTATGATATGATGTATGGCATGGCACAGATGCGGTGCAATTAGGCAATATTAAGCGGAACCGGGGTCCCGATAATTAATTACATAGTTCAAGTTGTTTAGGTACCCACAATTTAAAGGTTGTCTTAACGAGGGAAAACATGGCATCGGTTCGCTATGCAAATTTAAATGGTATCAATATGAGACTAGAATAGCCCACATATAGACTCCATATTTAATTTAGGTGAATCATCGAAATACCCCCAAACACCCACAATATGTATGCAAGCATGGACAATTAATATGCAGCAAGTTTATAAAGATGGTATTTATAAAATAGGGGCTCGGAAAGGGAATTACACATTAGGGGTCGAAGATCTTGGTTTCGGAGGGAGTCGATGGGGTTTAGGTTCAGGCTCGCCGGGATCGGTCTTCAGATCCGTGTTGAAGGACTTGGTGTACATGACGGAGACCTTGACGGTATCGCCGCACACGAGCTCACTAGAGACGGTCTTGGGTGGCTGCACGCACGGAAGTAGAACTCGGTGGCATCACGGACTTCTTCATGTAGCAACACCAACACCATCTTCTCTTCCAGAGGGCACAACCTTGTAGAAGCAGCGACAATAGCACGACATCAGGGGCACATCCGAGGCAACCGAAGGTCAACACAAACACATGAGGTGCTCACTGGAGCTCGAGTGGCAGCACATGCGAGCTCACCTCCCACCTGCGGTGGAGAAGGGGCAACGCGAGAGGTGGACGGGTGGATAGCGGATGCGGGCGCGGCGGCGATCGCTGGTGAGGCGATGGTCAAAGCAAGACCTAGCGACGACACCGGGCCCAACAAGGAGGGTGGGGCCACGATGACGAGCGGCCGCGTGAGCTTGGGCGAGGAGAGGACCGTGGTGGCGAGAAGGCCATGGCGGCGGGGTTCGCGGGGCCAGTCCAGCAAGGGTGGCGGACAGCGGAGCGCATAGGGTGGCCTCCGAGTAGTGGCGAGGATGGGGCGTGCGGACATAGGCCGGCGGGACGGAGGAGGTCGCCCGGGACGGCATCGGCGAGGGATCGGGCGGCCCTGCGATGGGGAGAAGGTGGCGGCACCGGTGGTTGGTGGCTGGTCGTGGTCCGTGCGACCTTGGCAGGGAGAGCGGGGCCGGCGGCGGGCTTCGAGGCGGACGAGGAAGGACCGACCGCGGGGAGGCAATAGGAGGTTGCAGGGGAGCGAGCGGGGGTGGGGAGCGAGCGGGAGTGGGGTAGGTCGGGGTGGGGCTGCCCCGGGGATCTCGAGGCGGGGTAGGTGGGGAGCGGGGCCTCGCTGGTCGGAAACGCGTAGGTGGCGGTGGCATCGAGGCCAGGTGGGGCTAGGGGGAGAGCGAGAGCGTGGCTCTCTGCCTCTCTCACGTGCGAGTGTGTGTGTGCGCGGGAGGGAGTTGGGGCAGGTTGAGAGGGAGTGGGGCCAGGTGGGATGAGGTGGCGAGCCAGGAGTGGCTCAGGTGAGGTGGCGGCTGGGAGGGGGTTGTGCTTAGGTGGCGGCGGGGCGGAAAAGAGGCGGGAGGAGGGAGTTGGCTGCGGGGGCGTGTTCGTGCCGGGGTAGGTAGGTCGCGCGCTGCGTGGGTGGTTGTGTTGGTGGCTAGGTGGTTTGATGGGTCTAAGGTTAGGGTTAGGATAGGATCTAAGTTCAGGGTCTAGGGACAGATATTTTGCTAGGTGAAACGGGCTGGGCCAACCGGGGTTGTAGGTGGTCTGGCCTATGGGCTGGGCTGCCTTCCCTGATACAAAAATATTTTGATTTATTTTATTTTTAAAAGACATTTGTAAATAGTTTTTAGACAAACCAAAGATCCAAAATAGACTAGGGTTTTGATTTAAAATAAAGACGGGGGAGATTTAGAAAGCAAAGATAGGCTTTTAGAAAATAGTTTTAGACAAACATATGCATGATGATGACGATGCTCAAATGAAATGTGGCATGATGACATGAGCATGCGGTCATGATGATGCAATGAACAAAAACATAGAGATTTTCTAGTAGTGGTTTTAGCGGGGCGCCACAATTCGACACCACTAACAAGGGATCTCGCCCTCGAGATCCGCCTCATGGTACCGGAAGAAAGCCGACGGTCTGAATCTTCTCGCTTCAAATAGATCCTCGTGACACCACTAATAAGAGGTCGTTGTCCATGATCATATAGAGAACACTCCGGAGAAACAAGGACGAAGGTAGAGGCATCAGAAGGTAAAGCCACCTCTAACTTCCGGGGACGGAGTAAAATTGCTTGATTCTCCGATTCGATGTACAAAAGCGAATGATAAGGGTAGTCGGATGGTGATCAGTCCATCGCGCACCCAGAGCATTACTTTGTACATGAATAGGAGAATTATGCAACCAACTCTCGGAATCAGGCTGAAGATCTCGACAAGCGAGGTTCGAGAACAAAAGAGTGATGCAGGCTCTGCATCAGATCTGGCATAGATGATGTCTTCGTGTCGGAAGACACCGGAAGGCACAAACAAGGAACAAAGAATGGTACCACAGATAAAGGATCAATCAGATACCATGAAGTCCGGAGGTAGAAACGCCGTTGCCAAAGGAGGAAGTGAAACCCTGAAGGTACGAGGGAAACCCAACCACGAGAATTCCTGGACTCAAAGAAAAGATAAGAGATCAGACTCATAACACGCAAAGGTAAGAGGAGAACAGTAGAGGGATAAGGAGTAAAATCAGACCTAATCAGATCTATCCAACCGATTTTGCAAAGTAGTTTTGACACTCTAGATCGTCCGTTAGCTAGGTTATCCTACAGGCTGGACCAGTGGGGTATCGCACCTGCTGAGCTCTGATACCACTCTGTAACACCCTCGAATCGGCCCTATGCAAGTTTTAGCCCTTTCTGCCAAACCCGCATAGAACGATTCAAGGACGCCCACCAGGCACTTTTTTTCGGGTGGAAAGCGAAGTAATACCATTACACAACGGTCCTCGATGGGACCCACAGAACAGATATATATACAACAATGACTCAATGAGGCAAGAATACAGAGATACAATACAAAGATCCAAATCACCTTGAACACGATAGAGCGTCCGAGTACAGACAAGATGCAAATAGGGCTAAGAGCCCTGAAGAATAACCAATAGCGTCCATAACCCTGCCCAGGCCAAGCCGGAAGGGTAACCCTGCTAACGACGTTCATCTCAAACCTGCTAAACAAAAGGGGTGGCGACAAAGGGCAAAGGAGAAATAGGAGCGTCAGTACTGAGGCTAGTACACGGAGAGGCTAGAATTCGGCGGCGCTCGCCTACATAGGTATGGTGGACTGAAGCGGCAGCGAAGCATGCACTAAACAACCTATAGAGACTCAATACAACTATCGGCTATTAGAGAGGAATAAGAAAGACCTATCCGGATACAACCTGATAGTAACACCAAACATTCCCATCGTGGTATTCCCCCTCGAGACCAAACGAGCAAGTCAAACAAAGAAACTCACATAGTTGGCAGTTTTATTCATTCGGTTATAGTTGAAGCACTTAATAGTCAGATATAGATAGCATGAGTCATCCTGATAGCATAAGTAGTGAACAATTTTAGTTAACCATTCAGTTGTAGTTGCAGTACTTACTAGTCAGATACAATTAGCATGTGACATCCCAAACCCAGCAGTTGTTGGCACTTTTATTATCCATTCAGTGATAGTTGAATCTGATTACTAGTCATATATTAAGTCAAGTTTATAGCACTACTTTAGTTATGCTTGTCTATGATCGAGATACTGTGCTCCAAGTCGTCCATAACCGTGGACACGACTTTCAGAAAGATTTACCCTGCAAGGGTGCACAATTAGAAACACACACACAATCAACCTCGCAAAAACCAAATCAAAACCCAATGAGGGTTTCACGACAGAGCAATCATAGGATTCATAAAATATTTCAGGGGGCCACCCCACTAAGCTACCCACAACGAAGTTGGCCGGCTCTGGAATGGACCCAGGGTTTGCGAGTACGGCTATAAACGACTAGGAACTCGAAAGTGTGACTGGGCTTGTCGATACCGCGAAATCGTGCCGCGATCCAAAATAGTACAGGTGTTGCACGCACTATTGCAAATAAAGCAGTAAAGCATGGCATAAGTACATGATAGTAATAAAGCCCCAAACTACTTTGTGGCCCCAAGAAATAAGAAATGATTCAAGCTCTGGCTAAGGGGATTCATGGTCCCATATGCGGATAGTGCGATAGTCAAGGAACAGGTATTAAGTACTCGGGGTCCTACGGGACACAAGTGAGCGTGGAAAAACCAAATAACATCTATTGCCCACCGATGCCTCTGCATTAGTTATACCAGCAATTTAATAGTTGTATTTAAAGTCATGATCATCTCCACCATTAAGCATCTCCACCATTTATCATGTGCCAACTTGCCGTCAACGATGGAACGACAACAACGCGAAGCAACACATAAGCAAGTAACTATGAATCGCAAGGCCGACTATCTATCAAGCAATAGGCAATAGGATGTGTCCATGGCGATATAGAGGCTTCAAGGAATATAAATGGTGCACGGAAACTAAAGCATCATAAAACGGATAGCAATAGATCAATAGGAGGAAATAAAGATTATAAAGCAAAATAGGTAGAAATGGGGAGATGCTCGCCTGGGAAACACTGCCGAAGGTTCATATCCGGAGAACTTGTCGATACTCGCATCAACTCATTGGCCTAATCCGCGAAGAAGCAAACACTAGAAGAAACACCAGATGCAATATTTAATACTACGGTAGAAGACCCGACATGCTTATTATATGATGCATGGCATGGCACACATGCGGTGCAATTAGGCAATATTAAGCGGAACCGGGGTCCCGATAATTAATTACACGGTTCAAGTTGTTTAGGTACCCACAATTTAAAGGTTGTCTTAACGAGGCAAAACATGGCATCGGTTCGCTACGCAAATTTAAATGGAGCCAATTTAAGACTAGAATAGCCCGCATATAGACTCCATATTTAATTTAGGTGAATCATCGAAATACCCCCAAACACCCACAATATGTATGCAAGCATGGAAAATTAATATGCAGCAAGTTTGTATAGATGGCATTTATAAAATAGGGGCTCGGAAAGGGAATCACACATTAGGGGTCGAAGATCTTGGTTTCGGAGGGAGTCGATGGGGTTTAGGTTCAGGCTCGATGGGATCGGTCTTGGGATCTGTGATGAAGGACTTGGCGTACATGACAGAGACCTTGACGGTATCGCCGCACACGACCTCACTAGCGACGGTCTTGGGTGGCAGCACGCACGGAAGTAGAACTCGGTGGCATCACAGACTTCTTCATCTAGCAACACCAACACCATCTTCTCTTTCAGAGGGCACAACCATGTAGAAGCAGCGATAATATCACAACATCAGGGGCACATCCGAGGCAACCGAAGGTCAACACAAACACATGAGGTTCTCACTGGAGCTCGAGTGGCAGCACATGCGAGCTCACCTCCCACCTGTGGTGGAGCAGGGGGAACGCGAGACGTGGACGGGCGGACAACGGATGCGGGCGCGGCGGCGGTTGCTGGTGAGGCGGTGGTCGGAGCAAGACCTGGCGACGACACCGGGCCCGACGAGGAGGGTGGGGCCACGACGGCGAACGGACGTGTGAGCTTGGGCGAGGAGAGGACCGTGGTGGCGAGATGGCCATGGCCGCGGGGTTCGCGGGGCCGGTCCAGCAAGGGTGGCGGACGGCGGAGCGCATAGGGTGGCCTCAGAGCAGTGGCGAGGACGGGGCGCGTGGACGTAGGCCGGCGAGACGGAGGAGGTCTCCCGGGACAGCACCGACGAGGGCTCGGGCGGCGCTGCGATGGGGAGAAGGTGGCGGCACCGGTGGTTGGTGGCTGGTCGCGGTCCGTGCGACCTTGGCAGGGAGAGCAGGGACGGCCGCGGGCTTCGAGGCGGACGAGGAAGGACCGACCGCAGGGCGGCGGTAGGAGGTTGCAGGGGAGCGAGCGGGGGTGGGGAGCAAGTGGGAGCGGGGTAGGTGGGGGTCAGGTTGCCGCAGGGATCCCGAGGCGGGGTAGGTAGGGAGCAGGGCCTCGCTGGTCGGAAACGCGTGGGTGGCGGTGGCATCGAGGTGAGGTGGGGCCAGGCGAGAGCGGGAGCGTGGCTCTCTGCCTCTCTCACGTGCGAGTGTGTGTGTGCGCGGGAGGGAGTTGGGGCAGGTTGAGAGGGAGTGGGGCCAGGTGGGATGAGGTGGCGAGCCAGGAGTGGCTCAGGTGAGGTGGCGGGTAGGAGGGGGTTGTGCCTAGGTGGTGGCAGGGCTGGGAAGGCTGGGCGGAAAAGAGGCGGGAGGAGGCAGTTGGCTGCGGGGGCATGTCCATGCCGGGGTAGGTAGGTCGCGCGCTGCGTGCCGCGTCGCGGGTGGGTGCGCTGCGAGCGTGGTTGGGTTGGTGGCTAGGTGGTTTGATGGGTCTATGGTTAGGGTTAGGATAGGATCTAAGTTCAGGGTCTAGGGACAGATATTTTGCTGGGTGACACGGGCTGGGTCAACCGGGGTTGTAGGTGGTCTGGCCTATGGGCTGGGCTGCCTTCCGCCATACAAAAATATTTTGATTTATTTTATTTTTAAAAGACATTTGTAAATAGTTTTTTGATAAACCAAAGATCCAAAATAGACTAGGGTTTTGATTTAAAATAAAGACGAGGGAGATTTAGAAAGCAAAGATAGGCTTTTAGAAAATAGTTATAGACAAACATATGCATGATGATGACAATGCTCAAATGCAAAGTGGCATGATGACATGAGCATGCGGTCATGATGATGCAATGCACAAAAAGATAGAGATTTTCTAGTAGTGGTTTTAGCAGGGCGCCACAGCAACCAAAACTATTTTAGTAGCTTCTATTGACAAAACTATCGAGAGATATATAAAATAACCTCCTTATGTTTTCAAGATAGAACCTTCAACTACTTCTACCTCTAGGATCTACAAAACCTTTTAGTAAACTTTTGAATTCTACTCTTGGTAGAGATACCAAGGACTCTCATCTTATTCAAAGTCCAACCTTTCAAAACTTCCCATACTTACCTCAATCTAAGCTTGATGGTAACCCTAGTAGTAGGTTTGCTTAGTTTATAAGATGAGTTGCCTTGATCTGATGTCTGATGAATTGCCTTGATCTGCTACTTGAATAGTCTGCTTAGGAGATAGTAGGAGCTACTCTAGGATATGATCACTAGGATCAAGAGGTTTCCAAATCACCAGACCCTAAGCAAGAGTACAAAGCAGGATCTAATCCGTAGATACTAGGTGATCATCTAAAACCCTTAACCAGATCAATTCTGAAGTGATCCCTTCTAGAAGCTTCCAAGTGATTGAAGACCAATATCAAGCATGGATCCCTTCTACTCAATATACACTTCAACATCATCCACTTGATGATACTTTGGTACCCTGCAACACATCAAAATCATCACCACCCACATTCTAGTCAAAAAACCCTAAATCTGCCAAATTTGGCAAAGTTTGGAAATCTATTTCCAACATCACCTTTTTTAATGCCTCCCTTTCTCAACCCTTGTGCATTTTTTGAACTGCATATGAACCATATTGTTAACCATCCTAAGTACTACCAAGGCCCACTTTTTCCCTTGGTTAGATCATCCTCCAACGCACTTGTCCTTGATGGTTTCGTAGGCAAGAAAATAACTTTTTCTGCAAATCTAGTCATCATGCCTACTTTGATAAAAGCTCACACCATCATGTAACCTTCTATGGACAAACTATTTGCATGGTGATGTTCTACTCATATAGGTCTATCAATACCTACTTCACTTGTTCCAAGTGTATCGTTGTGCTTCTTAAACAAACATGGTTTATAAGGCACCATGACTTATCAGGTATGGCAGCCTTATTTTTCAACAAAGTTTGCCATCACTTCCATACCACCAAAAATGTAACCAATCCAAACTCCTTCTTCCATGACCATATAAATGACTTGGTCTAACTATCCATCTATCCCTTGCTTCAAGGTGAGCTCTGAGCTCCAAGATCCAACAAGGTTTTGGTGCTATAAAAATAACATCACCCAAGATCCACAACTCCTTGTTTTTGATCTAATGCGAGTTCGATTTCCAATTCCCAAGGTTGCAAATCCTTGATACACCTTGTCTACATCATCTACCTTGATCACCAAGACTTATAAAATATTATCCATAATTATTGTGGCTCCAAATCAAATTAATCTCTTTAATAAACAAAATCTCCAAAACTCCTTTCCCAAAGGAAAGTTTGGTTTTTGCCAAAACACTTCCCCAACTTCTTGCTCATATGAGTTCCATATATCATACCATATCTTCCAACTTGAAAAATAAATATTTTTGAAGAACTTTAATAATTCTTTTTTCCCTTTTTCCTAAATGGCAGAAACAACAAAATAAATGTTTTAAATACTTTTAAGCCCCAATAAATCTTGGGAAAATTCCCCTAAGTGTGTATTCCTATTTGGGACCATCTCACATCAAAAATTCCACCTGTCCAATGTAAAATTATCAAATGATCTTCTAGAAACCACTTATGTACTTTTTGAATAAATGATTTTAAGTGGAATTAAGATCCTCTAAAAAAAATCCCAAATAATTCCTGGAGGTGTGTCTGGACCTTATCTATCCACCAGTACCACTCCCTCATTTTATAGAGACTACATCTATGAACTTCGTTCATACCCCTTGTTTTTCCCAACATTGCAAACTAATCAAAACTCATTACTCAAACCACCTCCAACCATCCTAAGAGCTTGACCAAGCACTTCCCTCCACAACCCATCACACCCCTGGTCGTGCACCACTTTAGCAGCAGCCCTCTCCCTTGTCCTCTACCTATTGGAAGCTTAGAGAGAGGAGAGATATGTGATATCTCCTAAAGATCTTGACAAATCAATACAGCTATCTCAGCATGCTCCCCCTACCTCTCTAATCAATGCATGGCCCCACTACCCTTCCCTCTACACCACTGAGAGCTTCCCTAGCTACCCCTAGCCCTCTCTCCCTCCCTCCTTTCTTTCACCCGAGGTAAAAAAGGGAGGAGCCCTCAAGGCTCCTGGGGCATAGACACCGCTCCTCCTCTAGTCCCTGGCACCACACTGACCCCTCCACCACCCCTGAGAACCATTCCCCTGCATGCAGCTCCTCCCCTTGCTCTCTATGGCCTATGTCCATCATGGACCTCCCCCTCTCCAAATAAATAGACAGAGCCTGTCCTAGCGCCCCTCCCCACCTCCATTCCACTCCCTCACTCCCACCTCCCTCCCTCCAAGCTCTGGATCTCGCTCCCTATCTCTCCCTCGCCATGTGGAGGGAGGAGTTCTTCCCTCGACCTCGCTCAAGATCGGGCTTGGTTACTCTTTCCCCCACTCCTCCTACTCTGCATGTGCATATACTGAGACCTCCTCGACCTCCCCTATCTAACCATGTCTTATTTTCTTTGCCTAGGTCCCTCCCTAGCGCCACCGCGGACCAGCTTGGAGCTGAAGCCTCAGCCCGACACGGGACCCCGCAGATCTGTGCCGAACCACCCCCTTGCCGCCCATCGCCAGAGTCACCGCGCTACACCGCGTCTCCCAACCGCTTCCTCGGCCGTCGACGCTCCCCAGGTAAGGCCCCAGGGTGCCCCGAGCCGCTTGCTAGGGTTTCGCTGTCGTCGGAGGCGTCCAGGAGTTGAGGACGACCCGCGTCCGTCTACTCTAACTTGATCCTAAGGTCGAGATCCCCGGATACCTCTTTGGTCCCATGTGCCACTGACCGCCAGGCCTGACCTGTTAGCTTCAAACCGTGCTTCCCGCGCGTGGCTCGCCCCTGGGTGGGCCGAATTCTCTCTGCACGGCCCATTGCGGTGAAGGAAACCGGCCCGGTCATGCCCCTTTTCTTTTTCTTTTATTCAAATCCTTCTATCTATAATATTACCAATAGGTTTAATTCAAAATGAAAATGGTAAATACCCCCATATGACCATATACAAATTTTCTTAGATACTTTAGTGTTTTGTCTACCATGCAGTACCAAATGTTTGGCCATATACCATCTGTATATTTTCTATAGATTTATCTCCTAGATAGCACCTTCTTCAATCAATAAATCTTCAAAGTAGTTCCACAACACCAAATGCAGTAAATCCAACTGCAATTGTTTGGTATCTGAAATACCTGGTACCAAGACTTGGTCCCATGCCAAGTGGAGCCTCAGAGTTGCTGTAGAAAAAATAACAAAAACAGATACTTTCTGCCTTTAGAAAATTCTCTAGGCCAATCCATGATAGCTTTTACCCTATTTTCCAACTCTAATGGATTATATACATCCATATCTAACAAAACCTAGGAGATCTTAATTTTTGAACTCCTGTTGAGTTTTGGTGAAATAAACATTTCTATGCATGGTTTATCCATCAATAAAATCACTACATGAGTTATATAAACCCAAACAAGGTGATTCCAATTTCTACAGAAAGGTATTCTAAATGCCTACCAGGTGACCTTGGAAACAACTCGAAAGATTCTGTAGAATTAATCTGGTGAAAAAGACAAGTTGTGTACAGAACTGCCTTTTGGAATTTCCTGAGGGCATTATGGTAAGTATCTTGACTTGATTCCAACTCGCAATAAACAAGTACACCAATCCCTACCCAACCATCCAAGGGAATAATTTTTGAAGCTCCAGAACTTCTATAGTGATTTATCTCCTAAAACTAGAGTTTATTTCACTGGAAAATTAATAAGAAATTAAAGAAAAGTGATAACTTAGTGAAACCACTTTTGTTGGTTTCATTTTATCAACTCCTATTTGTTGGTGTCATTTTCACACAATGTTATCATACATAATATGTTCTTGTTCCAAAATCCATCTCTTAGGTAGTTTCTAGACTATAAATCCTACGGGATTTTCTTCCACTTTCGAAGACAAGGCCAATCTTATTAATCCAATCTTCCTAAGACCTATTGAATTGTAAACTTGTATTGTTCACTACTTGATGTATGTATTGATGTCTGTATGCCCTGTTTTGATTGTGGTCTTGCTTGCTTGCATGTGCTGTCGGGACGATGATAGTTCCGATGAAATCAGAGAGCAGAAGGAATGGTATTCATTATTGGTATTGGTATTCTGGGTTATCTAAAGAAAAAGTCCAGGGACATATTGCCACACTGTTGATCATTAGGCAAGCCACCTTCTTGCTCATAAGCCTTATCCTACTATTTTACTTATGCATGTTTTGTCTACTATTTGTGAAACTACATTGTTTTATTATATGTTGATGTATTTATGGTAGTGGTTTGGCTCCTCCGAACTATTATAATTTTGTACTATTAAGTACAACCCCCTTGGTGCACCTACTTGTCCCTAGTAGAATATATGGTGTATTACACCATACCCCTTTGGAGACCCAGATTTTAACCGAAGCAAAGCTAGAGGATGGGAAGACCCCGGAAAGAGTTTTACAAAATGTTTTATGATAAAACCTTGGTGAGGTGGGACCTCCCAAGAGATGTTGAGAAAGAAAAAGGTTTTTGTTTTACAAAATGATGAAGAAAAGATGGAGGAAAAAGGTTTACAAAAACGCATCCGGTTCTTTGCAGTTTTGCTAGAACAATTAACCTTGTGCAACCACATTACTCTAGAATGGGACGGGGCTGGATTGGATGGTTGTTTATTCTTGTATAAGCTGACTCGTAACTACTACAGGGGATCGAGGATCCCTGGAGTGTGGGCCTTCTCCGATAAAGGTCCATGTGGGACATCGACCTGGAGAAGGAACGAAGGGTATGTTGGCCTCCACGTGTTACTATGACCCCCTCATTGACATCACACACTCGAGAAGTGGAAAAAGCACTCCGGTTGGTCCTCGGTACCCGACGTCCCGGTTTTGAGGGGATTAACACTCATAGGGTAAGCGCTTATGTTGGAGTGGGCATCCGTAGAGTCTTGATCGGTTACTCGACCCACGATCTGTGAAGATCAGGGTAGTGTACCCGGATGGTGTGGGTAAAGTGTACAATCCCTACAAAGTGTAAATCTATTCGAATAGCCGCGTCCGCGGTCATGGACGGTTGGGAAGGTTGCTGTAGAGCGGTGCTGGTTTTGATTTCAAAAAGTATTTTGGAAAAGAAATGGCTTTGGAAATGTGTTGACCATGGGATGGTCGTAAAGGAGAAAGGTCTTGACCAAGGGATGGTCGGAAGGAGGAGAAAGGAGTTTGGTCGTGGGACTACCTGAAGACGGGAACAAATGGGTGACCCAGTCCTAAGGTTTCCCCAAACTTTTCAAAACTGTTTCCAAAATGTTTTACAAAAGTTTTCAACAAAGATATGTAGATGTTATATCTACAAGGGAAACTATGTGAGAAAATAACCTCTCTTGGAGCCCTCCTACTACCACAGCCAGAATGCATATCCTCTTGTTATTATTATTGTTATCTTAAGGTGGTTTGCGAGTATATTCAAAGTACTCACTGGCATTGTCCCTGGCTATTAACATGGTCAGACATCGAGAAGAAGGTGAATTGGATGATTATGCGAGCTAGGACATTCTCCCAGTCAGTTGCCTGTAGGTTAAGGCATGGCTAGGGATCTATGCTTGATGAAGTTCCGCTGATGCTGATCAATATAGCCATAATAGTAGATAAGGTATGAAAGGTATTCGTCTTGTGTTTGATGTTTACGTTGATACTTGTCGGTTATGTGCCACGACTAACTGAACATGGGATCGTGGTTGTATGCATAACAGGGATTCTCAGAGGATTAATACAGGGGCCCCACAGACTTGGTATCAGGGCCATCCTAACTGTAGGAGATCCTTAGTTAGCATGGTCGTTAGACAGGAATCTTATTTTAAAAAACCCCAGATTTCGAAAATTAGTTTCCCAATGAGTTTCAAAAAGTTCTACTTCTTCTCTTACTCTAAGTAAATGCTTTCGAAAATGGTTTCCTCTAACTCTCATCCAAACTTCAAACCTACGGATTTCAAATAACTAGGATCTAGAACCCGGTGAAGATAATGAGAACAAAATGAAGACAAAAAACTACCAGCAAACACAAGGAGACTACAATATCTCTCTACTAATGGAATCCTCACAATCAGAAGACATCAGATGTTGCACTATAAAGAAGCGTCCAACATATGACGGAGGCTTCATCTGCAAGATAGTGACTCCGACTTGAAGGAAGACGACATCGAGAGTCAACAGTCCTAAGAATAGGATTCCCCTACCTCATGAGTAGTTAACTCTTTGGTCCCTGGTGTTGACCGTGTTTGATTGCCTAAGTGTATTCTGTGTTGCTTGATGTGTGTTGTTTGCCAAGGACATTGCGATCCCCTCTCTCCGTTCGCCTTGTTTGTATGCTCTGGTTTGCTTTGACCTCCTTAAAAATGTGACTCGAGGAGTGATAACCCACCTAGTAACTCAGGAAACCCCTGTGTTAGATGCTGGTAATGAGACCCAAACTAACCTCAAGAGAATATGAGAGGAAAAGCCTCGGGTGAACCAGGAATTTGATCTCGTCAAGTCAGAACCACTAGAAGACTTCACCTCACCAGGATGGCATACCTCGTCCAACTCACCTCGCAAGACTCGTCAATAGCACCACACTCCCTTGTTCCTTAGTCTACTAAAGCAAGACTTCCGTGGGAGAGGGAAGTCGATCACCGAAGGATCCTCAATATTCACAAGAAACAACCTGATAAGTCAACCAAGACAAGAAGTGAAGACCTAACCACACTAACCTTTAGTGTATTAGAACTTCTGACCGCCTCCGGAGACTAGCTAATCTAGTCAACCCTACCCAAACCGATGGGAAGTTCCTCCCTAGAAGGTCAGAACTACCCCTGAAGTCAGATGATTAGGAAGTGTGAAGACAACAAGTTCACTCCGCCATCAAGCAGAAGTAACGCAAGAAATGCCAATGAAGGCAGTTTACCCGACGCTGACTGCTTCAACCCTGTCTAACTACTAGCAAGAAGAGTCGTAAACCGCCGACTTACCTTGAGCTAACCCCTTAAAGGCTGTGTTAGGAGACCACCCCGCCAAGGCTGATACAGTAGGGCGTCGCTAGAAGACCTCAGCTCAAGTTTCAGGAAAGCTATATCCTTCCGCTAACAGCAAGTCAGCCTTCCAAGACTGAAGATCCAAACCCTTCCTGATGAACCTTAGTGAAGCTCTAAGGTGGAAAGACTGTGTATTTCCAAGTCAATCTCTAGGAGACTGTCTACCGGAAGATACTTCAGAAAGGATCCCCAGATTCGACGTCTTTTGCCAAGTAGCAACTCGTGGTTCATCATGGGAGAAACTACCGAAGATTCTACAAGGTCCCTCCGCTACTTCAGCTGAAGACCCACCAGAATGACCGCTGAATTGCTAACCGCTCAATTCAAATCGCTTAGAGGACGTGAGACTCCGATGGCTCCAACCGGCTAAGTACGAATAATCATAGTGCATAAGCCCCGTAGGACCTCCCTTCGTGGACATCTTCAGAAGATTCCAACTCTAGGAGAAAGAGTGACGACAGTCTTCAAAACATCCATCTGCGACTCCAAGAAGGAAGGATTACTTCCACTCCTAGAATTCTACCCTAGTTTAATCCTAAGGGGGAAAGGCTGCGTCTTTCCCACACAAATAGAGTAAACCCTCGCCAGGAGCAAACCCAGAAGCTTGGACCCCCACATCGTTAAATAGGATATGCTATGCCCCTAAGGAAGAGCCATGGATCCCTAGAGGAAGGTACACCATGTCGTAAATTCTATCCTCCGGCAAGTACCCCGTGAAGTTCAGCATCGAGATAGTCTGCCCAGTCTAAGCCCTCGAGATATAGAGTCCAGAAGGAAAAGAAGGTCATCCCTCGCCATAAGGACCTGTATTCTGCTCAACTCTCTGTGCGTCCCGGAAGACTGAAGCTCAACTTCATCGACAGAGTAGTCACTTTCAAAGACGGAGTCCATAAGGTAGCACGCTTGAAACCAGTAGCGCTAACCTTGACTCCAAATCCCCTAACCCTACTGTCCTAAATCTCAGGACGAGATTCTTTTAAGGGGGAAAGGTGTGTAACATCCCAATTTCCGCAACCTTGATCAGTTGTCCAGAATTCAAAAATCAGGGGGAACAAAAACTTTTTCTTGTTTAGTGATGAAGTGTTTGCCTGTTGTTTGAATATGTTTATGCTTATGAATGTGTATTAGAAGATATACTCCTTACCTCAACCCCAGTTGACAAAAGCTACTTCCCAAAAACTACCTTGGCTTAATTTCCATATTCTCGAATGTTCTGGCATTTAAAAACATGAGCCAAGATGCCTAGGTAACCAAAACTATTTTAGTAGCTTCTATTGACAAAACTATGGAGAGATATATAAAATAACCTCCTTATGTTTTCAAGAGATAACCATCAACTACTTCTACCTCTAGGATCTACAAAACCTGTTAGTAAACTTTTGAATTCTACTCTTGGTAGAGATACCAAGGACTCTCATCTTATTCAAACTCCAACCTTTCAAAACTGCCCATACTTACCTCAAGCTATGCTTGATGGTAACCCTAGTAGTAGGTTTGCTTAGTTTATAAGATGTGTTGCCTTGATCTGCTATCTGATGAATTGCCTTGATGTGCTGCTTGAATTGTCTGCTTAGGAGATAGTAGGAGCTACTCTAGGACCTCATCACTAGGATCAAGAGGTTTCCAAATCACCACACCCTAAGCAAGAGTACAAAGCAGGATCTAATCCCTAGATACTAGGTGATCATCTAAAACCCTTAACCAAATCAATTCTGAAGTGATCCCTTTTAGAAGATTCCAAGGCATTGAAGACCAATATCAAGCATGGATCCCTTCTACTCAATCTACACTTCAACATCATCCACTTGATGATACTTTGGTACCCTGCAACACATCAAAATCATCACCACCCACATTCTAGTCAAAAAACCCTAAATCTGCCAAATTTGGCTAAGTCTGGAAATTTGTTTCCAACATCACCTTTTTGAATGCCTCCCTTTCTCAACCCTTGTGCATTTTTGGAAATGCATCTGAACCATCTTGTTAACCATCCTAAGGAATACCAAGGCCCACTCTTTCCCTTGGTTAGATCATCCTACAACCCACTTGTCCTTGATGGCTTTGTAGGCAAGAAATAAGTTTTTCTACAGATCTAGTCATCATGCCTACTTTGATAAAAGCTCACACCATCATCCAACCTTCTATGGACCAACTCTATGCATGTTTGTGTTCTACTCACATAGGTCTATCAATACCTACTTCACTTGTTCCAAGTGGATCCTTGTGCTTCTTAAACCAACATGGTTTCTGAGGCACCATGACTTATCGGGTATGGCAGCCTTATTTTTCAACAATGTTTGCCATCACTTCCAGACCACCAAAAATGTCACCAATCCAAACTCCTTCTGCCATGATCATATACATGACTTGGTATAACTATCCATCTATCCCTTTCTTCAAGGTGAGCTCTGAGCTCCAAGATCGAACAAGGTTTTGGTGCTATAAAAATAACATCACCCTAGATCCACAACTCCTTGTTTTTCATCTAATGCAAGTTGGATTTCCAATTCCCAAGGTTGCCACTGCTTGATCACCAAGATTTATTAAATATTATCCATAACTATTATGGCTCCAAATAAAATTAATCTCTTTAATAAACAAAATCTCCAAAACTCCTTTCCCAAAGGAAAGTTTGGTTTTTGCCAAAACACTTCCCCAACTTCAAGCTCATCTGAGTTCCATATATCATACACTATCTTCCAACTTCAAAAATAAATATTTTTGAAGAACTTTATTAATTATTTTTGCCCTTTTTCCTAAATGGCAGAAACAACAAAATAAATGTTTTAAATACTTTTAAGCCCAATAAATCTTAGGAAAATTCCCCTAAATGTGTATTCCTATTTGGGACCATCTCACATCAAAAACTCCACCTGTCCAATGTAAAATTATCAAATGATCTTCTAGAAACTACTTCTGTACTTTTTGAATACATGATTTTAAGTGGAATTAAAATCCTCTGAAAAAATCCCAAATAATTCCTGGAGGTGTGTCTTGACCTTATCTATCCACCAGTACCACTCCCTCATTTTATAGAGACTACATCTATGTACTTCGTTCATACCCCTTATTTTGACCAACATTGCAAACTAATCAAAACAAATTACTCAAACCATCTCCAACCATCCTCAAAGCTTGGCCAAGCACTTCCCTCCACCGCCCATCACACCCCTGGTCGTGCACCACTGTACCAGCAGCCCTCTCCCTTGTCCTCTACCTATTGGAAGCTTAGAGAGAGGAGAGATATGTCATATCTCCTAAAGATCTTGACAAATCAATGCAGCTATCTCAATAGGCTCCTCTCCCTCTCTAGTCAATGCATGGCCCCACTCCCCTTCCCTCTGCACCACTGAGAGCTTCCCTAGCTACCCCTAGCCCTCTCTCCCTCCCTCCTTTTATTTCACCCAAGGTAAAAAGGGAGGATCCCCCAAGGCTCCTGGGGCATAGACACCGCTCCTCCTCTAGTCCCTGGCACCACACCGACCCCTCCACTGCCCCTGAGAACCAATCCCCTGCCTGCAGCTCCTTCCCCTTGCTCTCTATGGACTATGTCCATCATGGACCTCCCCTCTCCAAATAAATAGACAGAGCCTGTCCTAGCACCCCTTCCCACCTCCATTCCACTCCCTCACTCCCACCTCCCTCCCTCCGAGCTCTAGATATCGCTCCCTAGCTCTCCCTCGCCATGGGGAGGGAGGAGTTCTTCCCTCGGCCTCGCTCAAGATCGGGCTCGGTTACTCTTTCCCCCACTCCTCCTACTTTGCATGTGCATATACTGAGACCTCCTTGACCTCCCCTATCTAACCATGTCTTATTTTCTCTGCCTAGGTCCCTCCCTAGAGCCACCGTGGACTAGCTTGGAGCTGAAGCCTCGGCCCGACACAGGACCCCACAGATCTGTGCCGAACCACCCCCTTGCCGCCCATCGCCGGAGTCACCGTGCTGCACCACGTCTCCCAGCCGCTTCCCCGGTTGTCGATGCTCCCCAGGTAAGCCCCCAGGGAGCCCCGAGCCGCTCGCTAGGGTTTTGCGGTTGTCGGCGGTGTCCAGAGGTTGAGGACGACCCGCGTCCGTCCGCTCTAACTTGATCCTACGGTTGAGATCTCCGAATACCTCTTCGGTCCCATGTGGCACGGACCACCGGGCCCAGCCTGTCAGCTTCAAACCGTGCTTCCCGCGTGTGGCTCGCCCCTGGGTGGGCCATATTCTCTCTGCATGACCCATTGCGGTGAAGGAAACCGACCCGGTCGTGCCCGTTTTATTTTTCTTTTATTCAAATCCTTCTACCCATAATATGACCAATAGGTTTAATTCAAAATGAAAATGGTAAATACCCCCATATGACCAGACACAAATTTTCTAGCATACTTTAGGGTTTTGTCTACCATGCAGTACCAAAAGTTTGGCCATATACCATCTGTATATTTTCTGTAGATTTATCTCCTAGATAGCACCTTTTTCAATCAATAAATCTTCAAAGTAGTTCCACTGCACCAAATGGAGTAAATCCAACTGCAATTGTTTGGTATCTGAAATACCTGTTAGCAAGACTTGGTACCATGCCAAGTGGAGCCTTGGAGTTGCTGCAGAAAAAATAACAAAAACAGAGACTTTCTGCCTTTAGAAAATTCTCTAGGCCAATCCATGATAGCTTTGACCCTATTTTCCAACTCTAATGGATTATCTACATCCATATCTAACCAAACCTGGGAGATCTTAATTTTTGAACTCCTGTTGAGTTTTGGTGAAATAAACATTTATGTGCATGGTTTATCCATCAATAAAATCACTACAGGAGTTATATAAACCCAAACAAGGTGATTCAAATTTCTACAGAAAGGTATTCTAAATTCCTACTAGGTTCCCTTAGAATCAACTCCAAAGATTCTGTAGAATTAATATGGTGAAAAAGACAAGTTGTGTACATAACTACCTTTGGGAATTTCCTGAGGGCATTATGGTAAGTATCTTGACTTGATTCCAACTCTCAGTAAACAAGTACAGAAATCCCTACCCAACCATCAAAGGGAATAATTTTTGAAGCTCCAGAACTTCTATAGTGATTTATCTCATAAAACTAGAGTTTATTTCACTGGAAAATTAATAAGAAATTAAAGAAAAGTGATAACTTAGTGAAACCACTTTTGTTGGTTTCATTTTATCAACTCCTATCTGTTGGTGTCATTTCACACAATGGTATCATACAGAATATGTTCTTGTTCCAAAATCCATCTCTTAGGTACTTTCTAGACTATAAATCCCGAGGGATTTTCATCCACTTTCCAAGACAAGGCCAATCTTATTAATCCAATATTCCTAAGACCTACTGAATTGTAAACTTGTATTGTTCATTGCTTGATGTATGTATTGATGTTTGTATGCCCTGTTTTGATTGTGGTCTTGCTTGCTTGCATGTGATGTCGGGACGATGATAGTTGCGATGAAATCAGAGAGCAGGAGGAGTGGTATTCATTATTGGTATTTGTATTCTGGGTTATCTAATGAAAAAGTCTAGGGACATATTGCCACATTGCTGATCATCAGGCAAGCCACCTTCTTGCTCATAAGCCTTGTCCTACTATTTTCCTTATGCATGTTTTGTCTACTATTTGTGAAACTGCATTGTTTTATTATATGTTGATGTATTTATGGTAGTGGTTTGGCTCCTCCGAACTATTACACTTTTGTACTATTAAGGACAACCCCCTTGGTGACACCTACTTGTCCCTAGTTGAATAGATGGTGTATTACACCATACCCCTTTGGAGACCCAAATTTTAACCGAAGCAAAGCTAGAGGATGGGAAAACCCCGGAAAGAGTTTTACCAAATGTTTTATGATAAAACCTTGGTGAGGTGGGAGCTCCCAAGAGATGTTGAGAAGTAAAAAGGGTTTTGTTTTACAAAATGCTGAAGAAAAGATGGAGGAAAAAGGTTTACAAAAATGCACCCGGTTCTTTGCAGTTTTGCTAGAACAATTAACCTTGTGCAACCACATTACTCTGGAATGGGACAGGGCTGGATTTGATGGTAGTTTATTCTGGTATAAGCTGCCTCGTAACTACTACAGGGGATCGGGGATCCCTAGAGGGTGGGCCTCCATGTGGGACATCGACCTAGAGAAGGAACGAAGGGTCTGCGGCCCTGCACGCGATACTATGAGCCCCAAATTGATATCGCACACTCGAGAAGTGGAAAAAGTGCACCGGTTGGTCCTCGATACCTGACGTCCCAGTTTTGAGGGGATTAACACTCATAGGGTAGGCACTTATGTTGGAGTGGCCATCCGGAGAGTCTTGATCGGTTACTCGACCCACGATCTGTGAAGATCAGGGTAGTGTACCCGGATGGTGTGGGTAAAGTGTACAACCTCTGCAGAGTGTAAATCTATTTGAATAGCCGCATCCGCGGTCATGGAAGGTTGGGAAGGTTGCTGTAGAGCGGTGCTGGTTTTGATTTCAAAAAGTATTTTGGAAAAGAAATGGTTTTGGAAATGTTTTGACCATGGGATGGTCGTAAAGGAGAAAGTTTTTGACCATGGGATGGTCGGAAGGAGGAGAAAGGAGTTTGGTCGTGGGACGACCTGAAGACGGGAACAAATGGGTGACCCAGTCCTAAGCTTTCCCAAAACTTTTCAAAACAATTTCCAAAATGTTTTACAAAAGTTTTCAACAAAGATATGTAGATGCTATATCTACAAGAGAAACTATGTGAGAAAAGAACCTCTCTTGGAGCCCTCCTACTACCACAGTCATAATGCATATCCTCTTGTGATTATTATTGTTATCTTAAGGTGGTTTGCGCGTACATTGAAAGTACTCACTGGCATTGTCCCTGGCTATTACCGTGGTCAGATATCGAGAAGAAGGTGAAGTGGACGACTATGCGAGCTAGGAAATTCTTCCAGTCAGTTTCCTGTAGGTTAAGGCATGGCTCGGGCTCTACGCTTGATGAAGTTCCGCTGATGTTGATCAATATAGCCATAATGGCAGATAAGGTATGACAGGTATTCGTTATGTGTTGGATGTTTACGTTGATACTTGTCGGTTATGTTCCACGACTAACTGATCATGGGATCGTGGTTGTATGCATAACAGGGATTCTCGGAGGATTAATCTGGGGGCCCCACATGGATTATGTTGAGTGGTTACTCAGGGCCCATGTCTATGGTTTACCCTGGTGTATCACACTTGTGGACGGCCACCCAGGAACAAAGAGATTGGACACGTTCTTGTCTCGAAGCTTCTAGTGCAGCCACATGGCATATGGGCTCTGCCTTGACCGACTAAGTTGCAAGAACTCATGCACACGGACATAGGGTGGTAGTTATGATAGGATGGAACATGTCCGTGGTGGTCTGAGGGATTGCTTCTGAAAAGTCTCATCTCGATGCATGTCGAGTCTTGTGGGGAAAGTGCACCGCCTCTGGAGAGAGTAAAACTAAGTACTTAGTCATGTCCCTAGTTATGGACAATTTTTGAGCGTCAAGCCAGTGAAGCAGTTCAAAAATCTCCTCATCCAAATTTCTCTAAGTTAAAACTTGTGGGTGAACAAGGGTAGAGGTTCTTTGATGTCTATCAATGGCGCCTTAGTAATTTGAAAGAGAAAACCTACTCTTCAAAAACTATGAGATAAAACCTTGCTTTTAGCAAAGTCAGCCAAAACCACACTTAGCCATATATGCATGTAGTTGTTGGATTTTTACTAAGTATCTATGGTATCACTTACCAATACAATTCCAAATGTATTGACCCTTTGTGGCTGTAACTTGTTATGTTGCAGGATACTCTGATGATGAGTAGGGTTACGGGTCTACACTCGTCATGTTTGCCTGTGGCACATGAAGACAAAAGACTCTATTATTATACTATGTCTTGTGAACCTTGAATAATGTTAGCCTTGGGCTAAGTGAGTTGTAAGAACTATTATATTCCTCGATGTGCGATGTAATGATGACCTTTGTTTCTGTGTACTTCATCTTAAAATGTGGGTGCTAGCATTTCGATCCAGGGACTAGCACTGCAATCACATGGATCTTACCTTATTATGGTGAGATCTTACAGATGGTATCAGAGCACTGTGTTGCCTATAGGTTCATGACCCTAGGTTGGATTAGACTTAAGGAAAACCTTAGGAAAAATAACTCTATTTCAAACTTTACATTTGTCTTTTCATCTCGTAAAACTTTTCCTGATCAGTCTTCCTCATCTATTTTTGTAGATGTCCACCATCAATGAATCTATCAAGAAGGGACCACTTATGACTATGACACTAGAATGTAAGACCGAATTTCCCAAGGCACTCAAAAACCTCATGATCGGCTTGGGGATGGATGGTGAAGCCGTGTAGAAGGGATTTCCTGTGATAGACGAAAGACAAGAGTATTGGTGGGTGCAACTCCATTTATATAAGAACAAGGAAGATGATCCAAAGAGCATGGGATTCTGCATGTTCACCAACTCTGAAATGCACACAACATTATTTGACTCTGCAAGGAATGCTACGTGGAAATCCATTGAGGAACTTGGGGAAAGACTTAAGTATAGAATGCTCAATACTCAGGTGGATCTTAAGGAGGAGAAACATCGTGTCCAAAATTCAAGGGCCACGGTAAAATGACTGATGACCCACAAGTATAGGTAGTGTATCGCAGTATTTTCGAGGGAAGTGAAACCCAATTTATTGATTCGACACAAGGGGAGCCAAAGAATACTTATCAGTCTTAACAACTGAGTTGTCAATTCAGCTACACCTGGAAACAATCTTTCTCACAGCAGTTTATCAGTAACAACAGTTTTGTAGTAGAAATAGCAAAGTAATAGTAGTAGGAAAACAAAGACAGTAGTAACATAAGCAGTAAACAGTGGGATTCGAGTGCGGTAGGCATAGGGATGGATGGACGGGCACTGCATGGACAAGACAATTCACATAGCAATCATAACATAGGGCAATTGCAGGTAAATAAGATAAAGCACCCAAGTACTAGAGAATCCTAGGCATGTGTTCCATATATAGTCATACGTGCTCGCAATGAGAACTTGCACAGCATCTTTTGTCCTGCCAGCCCGTTTGCAGCGGGGCCTCTAGGGAACTACTAGCAATTAAGGTGCTCTTTTTAATAGAGCACCCGAGCAAAGCATTAACACTCCGTGAACACATGTGATCCTCACATCAAAGCCTTTCCCTTCCGGTTATCCCGATTTCTGTCACTTCGGGGCCATAGGTTCTGGACAACGACGTGTGTATACAACTTGTAGATAAGACCAGAAACAATACTATCATAATGAATCAATAACATGTTCAGATCTGAAATCATGGCACTTGGGCCCTATTGACAAGCATTAAGCACAACAAGTCGCAACAAAGTCTTAAAGCACTAATAAAAGATACTAGGCACTATGCCCTAACAATCTGATGCCATTACATGAACGATCTCATCCAATCCCTACCTTCCCCATAGCCTACAGCGGGGGATTACTCACTCATAGATGGGGGAAACATGGATGGTCGATGAATATGATGTTGGAGATTGATGGAGATGGCTCCGGGGGCACTTCCCTATCCTGGCAGGGTGCCGGAACAAAGACTTTTTGTCCCCCGAATCTCCCCTTCGGTGGCGATGGCGCAGCGGAACTTTTCGTGGAAAAACGTCGAACCCCCCAAAGTTTTTAGGTCAGAAGGCTTCTTATAGGCGAAGAGGGAGACCGAGGGGGTGCCTAGGGCCACCACACCATGCCCTGGCGTGGCCAGGCCTAGCCCGCACCTGGGGGGTGTGTGGCCAGCCCTTGGCCCTCCTCCGTCTCGTATTCTGGATCCTGGAGTCTTCTGGAAAAATAGGCACTTTGGCTTTTGTCCCGTCCAATTCCGAGAATATTCATTTTCTGACTTTCCTGGAACCAAAAACAGCAGAAAACAGGCAGCTGGCATTGTGGCTCTTGTTAATAGGTTAGTCCAAGAAATCATATGAAAAGTACTCCAAAGTGTGGACAAAACACAAGAAAGTGGATAAAACCAAGCATGGGGCATCAAATATTATAGATAGATTTGCAATGTATCAACATCCCCAAGCTTAACTCCTGCTCGTCCTCGAGTAGGTAAGTGATAAAAAGAAAGAATAATTTTCGAGGTGACATGCACCATCAAAGACTTGACCAAAATATTTGTAAAACATTCAAAGCTGGGATCATAGTACTTCAATCATAACATGAAAGACAAAGTTCTAGCAATAAGACAAAGAGACTATGATGCAACATAAAAAGGCACATACAAAAGATTCATGAATAACAATGCCTTGCAAGACGTTTGTTTGTTTCACATAAAGAAAACATAGCATAATAGTATTCAGCTTGTCCCTCAATAGAGTAGCAAATATAAATGCATAGTACACCTTCAAAGTTCATAAGAGTGACTAGATACAATAGTTTAAAACAAGCAATATCAAGTTATGCATCAATCAACTAGTCTTGGGACAATGCACATAAAACTAAGAATGGCCACTATGCTCTCAAGAAAGTGCTCATAGAATGTGTGGAGACTCAACAAGGAAATGAAAAGGTTTTGAATAGTTTGAAAGGCTTCCAAATGCTGAAAGTATGGTACTCATTAGCTTTGAGCTCTCATTGCCCCTATCATAAGCATCTTTAATATGGTTAAGGTTAAAGTGACACAACTAAGAGGATATGCTTGACAAGTTATAAATCGAAGTCTCATGCCCCTTACTTACGAAGACCGATCCTCGTGCTACTCAACTTCAGTCACAAGTAAGCTCTTGTCATTGTAAGTATATACGTATCATAGAGAACCGCCAACGGGGTACCCCTTGCACATGACATGGGAGCTATCCCATAATCAAAATGACAAAGCAAGGAGACAATGAGCATCTCAGCGATCTTTTTATTTACTATGTGCATAGATTTTTATTGAGGATGCTTCATAGAATGCTCATTATGGTTATGCTACAAGTTTCCACCATGATTAGGCATGGCTTAGGCTAGCGGCCCAGGCATTTCTCTAACATACATACAAACTCCATGATCTTACAAGTTCCACTTTTATTTCACACCGCCGGGATCCATAAGCAAAAGAACATGATATCAACTAGGTACAAAGTACCTATGAAGTGTTGAAAGCGGTCCCCATGATACATGGTTCTGCTAACTTCAACTCATAAAGCGCAAGCATATACGTAACAAAGAAGGACGCAATGGTTTAGGTTTATTAAGTGCAAAAAAATAAAGTGTGCCATCAAGTTCGTGAGAGATTTACTAACTAACTTTCTCATAACAAGCAAACATTTTATTTGGAAGAAAAACAAGGCATATTGAATATGCACGGAAGTAGCAAATGATGCTAATAGGTAGGTATGGTGGACACTTTGGCAATATTTGGTTTTGGGGAGTTGGAAACATGAGTAAAACATACTCAGTGAATGTGAAGGCTAGCAATAGTAAGGGAGCGACAAGCGAGAGAGCAATAATGGCCATAATCATGCAGAGCGACAAAACATCATTGATCAAAGCATAAAGTTATACAACAAGTTGAAAACTAAAGGATCATAAAGGCTTATGGTGACTTGAGATAGTCATAACATGGTGTGAGCATGTGCCAAGTCAACCCAAATAAAGCATCAAAGGAGAATACCACTATACTATGCTTTAATATGCTAAAACAACGCATGATTCATCCAAGGCACATTAAGAAATGTCAATTGTTTATAACAAGTCATGCTACAGCAAAGAATACTAAGCATAGAGCCAAAAAAATATCAGGCATGGCATGACAAAGCATAGGCCACAGTCAAAAACAAGCTCTCTTTACCACTTAAGTATGAGCTTTCCTACTCTTTTCCAAACCAACCCAAACCAAACTATTCGAACACCAATGCATGAAATTGGGGGTCCAACAAACTTATTCAGAAAACTAAGCAAACCAAGCAAACTAAAAAAACGAAAAAGAAGACGCTCCAAGAACAACACAACTATGCATGAAACAATAAAAATGAAGCGTTCGGAAGAAACCTGGGATTTTTATTGATGAAGAAGGGGATGCCTTGGGCATCCCCAAGATTTGACGCTTGTACTTCTTGGATATTTCTTGGGGTGACACGCGTGGCATCCCCAAGCTTGAGCTTTAGTCCATCCTTCATCTCATTACTCATTCCTTCCATACACCTGAAATTTTTCCTTCATACAGAACTTCAGACAATCTCATTAGCAACATTAGTGCACTTAAGATAAATAAGTCTCAAGGTTCAGTTCTAACACCAAATAGACTTACATTAGAACACTACCTACTGTATCACTTCCCTCAAAAATTTCAATTCCCCAAAGGAACTCAAGAAGGAACTAACAAGAAGCAAATGCAGAAAATGGCAGAAATTTGTCAAAACAGACCAGCAGGTAAATACAAATTTTTTCGAAGACCTTCTGTTGCTCAAATCAAAAAGTTTTGATCTAAATAAAGTTAGATAACAACCTGGGGTAGAAGCACAAAACATTACAGCTCAATCCGACGTACAGAGATCTCTCAGGAATTTTTACGATGAAGCACAGAAATCTGTTTCGGGACAGCAACTTTCCCAATCATTACTTCTCTCTCATTAGAGGTTACTCTTGGCACAAAAAGCAAATAAAAAGGATAAGGAGAGGTTATTACAGAGGTAATAACTTCCAAGACTCAACTAAAACTCTTGGGTTATCTCCCAACAAGTACTTTTCTTTAACGCTTTTAAGTTTGGCATCAGAAGCAAAAACTAAAATGGATAGAATAGAAGTAAGCGGAGATAATCATGGTGAAAACATTGTTTCGTTCAATGAAATCCTTTTGTTAACAAGGTTGATCAGGTCTTGTTACCAAAACAATTCCATATGAGACAAAACTTTGTATCCAACTAATGATTATGTTACCTCAACCTTGATAGCAATGGTCCCAATCATAGTAGTTTCAAAATTTTCTCTTCGTATGGGACAATATATTTCTCCAACTTGAATGCCCTCAACATGTTCAATTGAATTCAAACCATAAGTCCTTTCAATATTCTTGAGGAAATACACAATGTGTTCATTGTGGTCACCTTCCCTTGATTACAATTAATAACAGCTTCTGCAGTATTTAAGAAAAGGTCTCCCAAGAATAATAGACATATTATCATCTTCAGGCATAAAAGTTTGAGAGGATGCTCTCATAAGAAATTTGAGTTGAAGTAAAAGCGAGCATCAAGGAGCAAATTGAAAACACATTTAAGTCTAACCCACTTCCTATTCATAGGAATCGCATAAGCAAATAACAAAGTGACAGGCATAGGAAGATAAAACAAGAGTAACTTCAAAACTTTCAGCACATAAAGAGTTGTTTCAATACCATGAAAACTTCCACAACCATATTTTCCTCTCTCATAATAATTTGCAGTTGTCTCATGAAGAAACTCAACAATATAAATATCACATAAAGCATGCTCTTCATGATCTACAAGCACTAGAGCTTTATTAAAAACATTTTCAAGAGAAACCTCAGGAACATAACATTCATTCTCCTTTAGTAAGCAAGGGGGACAATCAAATAATGTAAGAGATAAAGAGTTACTCTCATTAGAAGGTAGGCATGGGTAGCTAATCCATTCTTCCTCCTTTTGTTCATCACTCTCCTCCTCTTTTTCATCTAATGAGATTTCAGGTTCATCAATTTCTTCTTCCATAGGATCCTGCAAGGCATTAGTCTCTTCCATTTGTGGAAAGCATCTATTAAAATATTCAAGAATATAGCCATTTTCATCCTTGTAATTATCAAATAAAAATTTAAGCATACCATACACCTCATATTTGTAAGGTGAATCATCAATATTTTCAAGCAAACTAGCAAGTTGAAAAGCACCCTTCCAAGCAATAAATTCTTGAATTTGTTCCACATCATAAAAGTCATAAATTCCTTTAGCATAGGAAGATATGGTATCATTATCACTATACTCACATTGAAAAGGGAGGTGTTTATACCTCTTTCTACAACAAGACTCATCACAGCAATAAGTAACATTATAAGTAGAGCACACGTTCCTAGCAATGGTATACAATCTATCAATTTGTTCCCATAAGTGTTTCCCTTTTTGTGACAAGTGGTGTTCCTTACAATAATATTTTTTATCTTCCGTGAACCCACCTTGCCAATAAGCTTTAGTTTCAAAGAAACCAACCATTCCCAACACGCATGATAAAGCAAGACAATAACAGACCAACAAAAATAACAACTAGAGTAGGAACTAATTTTTTTGTATTTTTGATAAAGAAACAAGAAAACAAGGAGAAAGATAAACTTAGCTTGAACAATAGTGATTCCAAGTGAACTTGATAAATAAAGCTATGCTCCCTGGCAACGGCGCCAGAAAATAGTCTTGATGACCCACAAGTATAGGGGGTGTATCGCAGTATTTTCGAGGGAAGTGAAACCCAATTTACTGATTCGACACAATGGGAGCCAAAGAATACTTATCAGTCTTAACAACTGAGTTGTCAATTCAGCTGCACCTTGAAACAATCTTGCTCACAACAGTTTATCAGTAGCAACAGTTTTGTAGTAGAAATAGCAAAGTAACAGTAGTAGCAAAACAAACACAGTAGTAACAAAAGCAGTAAACAGTGGGATTTGAGTGCGGTAGGCATAGGGATGGATGGAAGGGCGTTGCATGGACAAGACAATTCACATAGCAATCAGAACATAGGGCAATTGCAGATAAATAAGATAAAGCACCCAAGTACTAGACAATCCTAGGCATGTGTTCCATATATAGTCATACGTGCTCGCAATGAGAACTTGCACAGCATCTTTTGTCCTGCCAGCCCGTTTGCAGCGGGGCCTCTAGGGAACTACTGGCAATTAAGGTTCTCCTTTTAATAGAGCACCGAAGCAAAGCATTAACACTCCATGAACACATGTGATCCTCACATCAAAGCCTTTCCCTTCCGGTTATCCCGATTTCTGTCACTTCGGGGCCATAGGTTCCGGACAACGACGTGTGTATACACCTTGTAGATAAGACCAGAAACAATACTATCATAATGAATCAATAACATATTTAGATCTGAAATCATGGCACTCGGGCCCTAGTGACAAGAATTAAGCACAACAAGTCGCAACAAAGTCATAAAGCACTAATAAAAGATACTAGGCACTATGCCCTAACAATCTGATGCCATTACATGAACGATCTCATCCAATCCCTACCATCCCCATAGCCTACAGCGGGGGAGTACTCACTCATAGATGGGGGAAACATGGATGGTCGATGAAGATGATGGTGGAGATCGATGGAGATGGCTCCGGGGGCACTTCCCCATCCCGGCAGGGTGCCAGAACAGAGACTTTCTGTCCCCCGAATGTCCCCTTCGGTGGCGGCGGCACAGCGGAACTTTTCGTGGAAAAACGTCGAGCCCCCCGAAGTTTTTAGGTCAGAAGGCTTCTTATAGGCGAAGAGGGAGACCGAGGGGGTGCCTAGGGCCACCACACCATGCCCTGGTGCGGCCAGGCCTAGCCCACGCCTGGGGGGTGTGCCCAACCCTTGGACCTCCTCCGTCTCGTATTCTGGCTCCTGGAGTCTTCTGGAAAAATAGGCACTTTGGCTTTTGTCCCGTCCAATTTCGAGAATATTCATTTTCTGACTTTCCTGGAACCAAAAACAGCAGAAAACAGGCAGCTGGCACTGTGGCTCTTGTTAATAGATTAGTCCAAGAAATCATATGAAAAGTACTCCAAAGTGTGGACAAAACACAAGAAAGTGGATAAAACCAAGCATGGAGCATCAAAAATTATAGATACATTTGCAATGTATCAACGACTAAGTAAGGATATCATAGACTTGGCTTTGGAGTTATGCGAGCAAGGCAAACATATTGTTGCCAAGGATGCCCAGATTGCTACCTTGGTTAATAAGGAGTGAGATACTAGTTGGACCACCACACTTGGCGTTTTATCACGTTAGTATTTTGATCATACCAACCTATGTGGTATGGAAAAATAAGTTATGTTTGGACCTTGATTGCTTGAGTTGAATAATGTATTTCCACTTGGTTTGAGGAATGTTTTGTTGGTTGATTTTATTTTTTATCTTTGCATCTATAGTTAATTGTGTCTTCTTTCTCTGGACTTGTGTTATTACTAATTTTCTCCATACTATGCAAAAGATGCCGAATTTTGTCTACAGCATGGCCGAGGATTTCAAGGGAACTCGCTTCAGGACTCGCATGTTGGAGCTCGTCCAAGTTCTCGCTCTTCCAATCCCTACTATTCAGGGACTTCAGCTGAGGAAATTTCAGAGGAAGGACTTATGGGGATTCAGAGTTACCCAACCAGGACGCGAGACAGAGCCCCAAACTAAGGATATCGCCTTCAAGATACTCCACAGTGACTTGGAGAGGGGCCTCTACGTCGCTATGCAGGAGCTGTTGGGACGCCTATGTGGACGTCACTCTTCCGAGATCAAGAGCCACTACTTCCACTTCTTTGGGAGGCACGACGAAGACAGAGAGCCTATTGTGTTGGACGAAGCCACTAAGGAGACTATCAAGCCCGTGCAACACCACCTCCAGGACATAGAGAGCCTTATCAGGAACCTGGATACTGATAGGACTAATGTGATGCTTAGCAACGATGAAATACGAGTCCAACTTAAGGAGAAGGACAAGGCCTTCCAAGAACAGGAGAAGCAAATCAAGGAAATGGAGAAGAAGTTTGAAGACTAGGATAAGAAATTCAAGAACTAATAGAAGAGGGTTTAGGAGAAGAATAAGAAGATTAGAGACTTGGAGACCGAGTTAGAGCTTGAGGACATTGAGCTGGAGGCAGATCATGAGGTGATAGAGAGGCTGCGCACACATAAGAGAGATTTATAGGCGAAGATCGATGCTTTGTCTACAAGCTTGGAGGAATACAAGGCAGGATTCGCCGCAGCAGGACTTGCACTAGTGGAGGAGGAAGTCGACATGGAGGAGTAGTGATATCTATCTATCTATCGTTTTATTATTGAGTCGCAAAGATCATACCGACTTGTGGTTAACTATGCTAGTATGTTTATCTTCGCAAACTCTGTTATTGTCGTGATGTTGAACCTGCATGTGCTTGTTTGTTTGATTGTTGTTATTTTATTTGGGATATCTATCATTACTTACCCTTATTAAACCCACGGATGCCTCCCTGTTGTAACAACGAGGACAACAACGACAATGGCAATGGAATCCAGCAAATGATGGCTGTGCAAACATAGTTGATGCAAATGATGACTCAGTTCATGGCGAACCAGAATCAGAACAACAACAATAACAATAATAACAACCAGAACAATCCACCACCTCTTGATATGCTCACAAGATTTCTAAGGCTGAGACCTGCTAAGTTCTCTAGTACTACTAATCCCATGGTAGCAAATGACTGGCTACGCTCTGTGAATAAGGACTTAGTCACAGTTGGATGCACTGACGCAGAGAAAGTCAGATTTGTGGCACACTTACTAGAAGGTCATGCAGCTACTTGCTGGGACAATTTCCAAGTTACTCACCCTATTGAAGAAGTAACTTGGGCAATGTTTGAGGATGGATTTCATACCACTGACATATCTTCTGGAATAATGGGGTTGAAGAAAAAGGAGTTTCACAACCTCAAACAACGCCACCGTAGATTTTCTGAGTACATCGAAGAGTTCAACAACCTGTCATGTTATGCACGAGATGACGTTGACACTGACACAAAGAGGAAGGAGAAGTTTCTTGATGGGTTGAATGATGAGATATCTATGCAACTATCTGTTGCTTATGTTCCAACCTATCAATCTCTGTGTGATAAAGATACCATCCTAGAAAACAAGATGAAGCAAGTGGAAGGTAGAAAGAGGAAACACCATTTTGATAAGTTTGGATCAGGATCACCTCACAAGCGTTCTTATGGTGAAGGAAGCGGGAGTTCTGGATTCCACAAGAATGGGAATCATAACAACCATCGTAACAATAACCACCACCACCAAGATGGAAACAATCATCATGGACACAACAAAGGTGGGTACAGGAATAACCACAATGGTCATGGCCATGGAAATCAAAATGGTCAGAATCGCCATAATCAGCCAGCAAAGAAAGACATCAGTCAGGTGGAATGTTTCAAGTGCAAGAAGACATGGAACAATGCTAATGAATGCCCAGAGAAGAAGACTGATGGGGCTAAGCCGAACCCATTTCAAAAGGGCCATGTGAATCACATCAATGTGGAGGAAATTCAACAAGGATCTGATGTCGTGATCGGTAAGTTCAAGATTAATCCTTTCCTGTACTTATCCTTTTTGATACCGGCACATCACATTCATTCATTTCAAGAGCATTTGTAGTCAAAAACAAACTCTCCACTAAAACTATTGGATGTCCCATTAAGGTAAGTTCCCCGGGTGGAGAAATGATAGTAAATTCTGGGTGCTGATAGATAATCCTAGAGATTGGAAGGAACAAGTTCCCAGTTAATTTAATAATCCTAGAGTCCCAAGGATTAGATGTAATATTAGGGATGGACTGGTTGACACGTTATGAGGGAGTGATAGATTGTGCCAATCGAACTGTTATGCTCACAACCCCGGAAAAGAAACGGATCAGGTTCAAGTCTAACTTTGAACCCAAGGGGAGCAAGGTTAATTCTCTTAAGGGGGTTAGCCTAGACAGAGTACCAATTGTGAAGGAGTACACGAATGTGTTCCTAGAAGAATTACCTAGCATGCCACCAGATAGGGATGTGGAGTTTCTGATAGACTTACTACCAGGAACCGGCCTATAGCAAAGAGACCTTACAAAATGTCAGTAGATGAGTTAAAAGAACTCAAGAAACAGCTGGGAGAACAGTTGAAAAGGGATTTATCCAACCGAGTTCTTCGTCTTGGGGAGCACCAGTTTTGTTTGTTGAGAAGAAGGACCGAAGTCAAAGACTATGCATAGACTATCGATCACTTAATGAAGTGACCATAAAGAATAAATATCCCCTACCTAGAATAAATGATCTTTTTGATCAGCTAGAGGGAGCATGTGTGTTCTCAAAAATTGATCTTCGATCAGGATACTTCCAACTAAAGATTAGAGAACATGATATACCAAAGATTGCATTTACCACTAGATATGGGTTGTATGAATATACATTGATGCCGTTTGGATTGACAAATGCACCGGCATATTTCATGAACATGATGAACAAGGTATTCATGGAATTAATTGACAAGTTTGTAGTGGTATTCATCGATGACATATTGATATATTCCAAGAGCAACGAAGAACATGAAGAACATCTGCGCCTAATTCTGGAGAAACTCAGGGAACACAAACTATATGCCAAATTCAGTAAATATGAATTTTGGCTGAATGAAGTGGGATTTCTTGGGCAGATAGTATCTGGAAGTGGTATAGCTATTGACCCAACAAAAGTGGCAGCTGTAACAGAATGGGAACCTCCTAAAACAGTTAAAGAAATCCGTAGTTTCCTAGGCCTAGCAGGATACTATCGGAGGTTCATTGAAAATTTCTCAAAGATAGCAAAGCCTATGACTGATCTGCTAAAGAAAGAGAAGAAGTTTAACTGGACAGAAGCATGTGAAGCCAGTTTTCAGGAGTTGAAGAAGAGATTAGTGTCAGCACCAGTGTTATGTTTGCCGGATCTTGAGAAAGACTTTCAAGTCTATTGTGATGCATCTCACCAAGGACTGGGAGGTGTACTAATGCAGGAAGGTAGAGTTGTAGCTTATGCATCAAGACAACTCAAAAATCATGAAGTGAACTATCCTACTCATGACCTAGAGTTGGTATCAGTTGTGCATGCATTAAAAACATGGAGGCATTATCTTATGGGAAAGCGTTGTGAAATATTCACAGATCACAAGAGTCTAAAATACATTTTTAGGTGCCGCGGGGATCTGGCCCGAAAGCCCACGAAAAAAAGAAGAGGACGGACCTTCAACAAGGCATGGGTCCAACTCATTGGGACAACCGACCTCGAAACTCATTTCACAGAAAGAACTCAACATGAGACAAAGAAGATGGCTAGAACTTATCAAAGACTACGACTTAAGTTTGCAATACCATCCTAGAAAGGCAAATGTCGTAGCTGATGCATTAAGCCGCAAGGTTTATGTAAATGGCCTCAATAAAGGAGAATTGCCGACAGAGTTATGTGCCCAATTTACGGAGTTGAGATTAGAGATAGTGCCTAAAGAATACCTTGCATCCTTGGAAGTGCAGCCCACTCTGATGAATAGAATCCAAGAAGCTCAAAGGATGGACAAAGAAATAGAAGAAATCGGAAGTAAAATTAGTGAAGGCAAGGCAAAAGGATTTCATGTAGACGAACAAGGAACCTTATGGTACGAAAAACATATCTGTATTCCGCAGGATCTTGAACTTAAGAAGTTGATCTTATAAGAAGCTCACAATTCACCGTATTCAATTCATCCTGGCAACACCAAAATGTATATGGATGTTAAGGAAAGATTCTGGTGGAATAATTTAAAGAAAGATATAGCAGAGCACATTGCATTGTGTGACGTGTGTAGTCATGTAAAGGCAGAACATCAGAAACCGGCAGGATTATTACAACCACTGCCAATACCTGATTGAAAATGGGATAAAATTGGTATGGATTTTATCACCGGGCTGCCAAGGACTAGATCTGGATACGATTCTATATGGGTTATCGTTGATCGCTTGACAAAAGTGGCTCATTTTATACCGGTAAAGACCACTTACACAAGTGCCAAGCTAGCCAAGATATACATGAATTGTGTGTTTACACAGGGTGCCTAAGAGTATCGTGTCAGATAGAGGAACTCAATTCACTTCGCACTTTTGGCGACAACTTCACGAGTCGTTGGGAACTCGACTAGAATTCAGCACCGCGTTTCATCCGCAGACTGATGGGCAGACAGAAAGGACCAATCAGATATTGGAAGATATGTTAAGAGCTTGTGCGTTAGACTATGGATCTAGTTGGGGCGAAAGTCTACCGTACGCGGAGTTTCCCTATAATAATAGCTATCAATCAAGCATAGAAATGGCTCCGTTTGAATTCCTTTATGGAAGGAAGTGTACTACACCATTGTTGTGGAATGGAGTAGGAGAAAGAAATTTGTTCGGACCAGACCTAATCAAGGAGGCCGAAGAGAAAGTCAAGATGGTGAGGGATAGGTTAAAGGTGGCCCAATCTCGACAAAAGAGCTATGCAGATCCAAAACGTAGAGAGGTCACCTATGAGGTTGGTGATAGAGCTTATCTCAGAGTATCACCACTTCATGGTGTGAAGAGGTTTGAAATCAAAGGAAAATTAGCACCACGCTATGTAGGAACCTTCAAGATTCTGAGCCGCAAAGGAGAAGTGGCATATGAGATAGAATTACCAGAATCTCTGTCAGCAGTTCATAATGTATTTCATGTCAGTCAGCTGAAAAAGTGTCACCCAGAAATGGAAGAAACTTTGTTGAAAGACACTATAGCGTTAGAAGAGGTTCAGCTATAGAATGATCTCACTTATGAAGAGAAACCTATTATGATTCTGGAGACAGTAGAAATAATTACACGTACCAAGACGATCAAATTCTGCAAAAGTGCAGTGGAACCATCACACTGAATCAGAAGCAACATGGGAACGAGAAGATGAACTTCGGAGAGATCACCCTCACCTATTTGCTAGCCAACCCGAATCTCGAGGGCGAGATTCATCTTAAGGGGGTTAGATTTGTAATATCCCAAATTTTTCATCTGAAAACCATCATCATTGCACTCATATCATCTTGCTTGTATTGCATTGCATTTAGATTGTCTCCCAAAATTTTGGTGAAAGTTTGAATCAATTTGAAACACTTTTGCTAATTTAAAATCTAGGAAAAGAAAAACTAAAAAGAAAAAGCAAAAAAAAATAAAAAAATCGCAGCAGCAACAGCATTGGCCTGCTCGGCCCAACCCAACCCAGCAAGCAGCCGACCCGGCCATCTCCTCCCCCTCTCTTTCTTTTCTCACCGCCCCCCTTTAGACCCCCTCTCACTTACGCCCTGGCCCCACTGCCGAGTCACCCTCCACCTCACGTTCTTCCACGCGGGACGAACAGACCGTTCCCCCTCCCTCTGCTGTTTCTAATTGATGCAAATTCTAGCGTTTGCGCGAATTAATCCCCACTACAGCCCCAGCTTCTTAAACCCCTCTTCCTCCTCTTTGTTTTCCTCACAGACGCCCCCCCCCCCCCCCCAGAGATCCCCCAGGCTCCCCAATTGAGAGCTCGAACCGCCGCATACCGACGGAGCTCCTATGGTAATTCCGGTGAGCGCCGACCACCCTGCGCCCTCCTCTTTGCCTTATCATCTTCACCATGTTCTGGCGCACCTTTTAACTCTGCCCACACACTTTTATTTGCCCCAGGTCATCGTCACGATCATCGCTGGCTTCTTCCTTTGCCGCCGCCATTCGTCGACAATCCCGGTGAGACCAAGGTTCCCGCCGCCCCTTTTTGGCCACTACTAGAAAGAACTAGACCGAGCGCACTCCTCTAACCCTTTTCTTTGTCTGCTCGAGCCCCAGAACGACGCCACCATCTCAGAGACGTGATCTCCACCATCGGCAGGAACTTCGACGAGGAATTTTGGACGAAGCAGAGCACCCCTCCCTCCACTACAACCATCACCAAGACCACCTCGACCGCTATGATCTTTGGTAACAGTCCATGGACCTCTACCCCCTTTAGAATCGCCGGAACACCACTCGTCCGCCGCGCCACCGCCGCGCGCAGAGGACCAGCGCCGCCAGCTCTTGGCCACGCGCTGAGCACCGTCCGATCTATCACCAACGGCTAGGATTAGATCTTTAAGCGAACGGGTACTGGTTGATCTAGTTTGTCCGTTGCCACTTAAATCTAACAGCCCACAGTGATTGATCCGACCGAATCAGTACGGGCCAATGGAATTACGCCACGTCAGCCAGAGCATCTGTTTAAATTAGAAAATAGATAAAATTTATATTAAACTTAGAAATTCAATAACTTTTGATCCACAAATCAGAAAAATACAAATTTGGTGTCTATGGATTCAGAAAAATGAGACCTTTATTGTTAAGGCCTTATTTCACACTTTTGCTTCTGAAAAATTGGAGTTATAGGCAGAACCCTTTTAGGAGTGTTTTGCCCATAAAAATTACTTCATAAATTGTTTTTAAGTATTCCTTATGCCTTTAGATAGATTATTTTAACCTCTGTACTATAGAGTCTGTAAGTTTTAGAGTTTTGTTCATATCGTTGCATTTTGCATGCATTCATATTTTTGTGATGTTATATTGATTGTATTATTGTTGTTGGATTGTTCTTTGTGTAGATTGTGTGGATTGTGAAGTTTGTTGCTGTGAGGATTGTACCTATTCCCCTAGCTACCAAGGAAAGTTATATTTCATCTTATGTCCTATTATTTTCACTATTGAACTAGTGTTATTTTTGTAGATCTTAGCATGATAGGATCACTTATATTTGTTACTATGCTATGGCTATCCTATAGGTTATATCTTGGTAGTATTTCCTAGTCGAAAGACATCGTATGCTAGAGTTCTTAGCCATGCTATTAGAATTCGTGGGTGGACATTCATATCAAGATAGTATGGAGATAAATTATTTTGTTTGACTAAGAAAAGAACTAATGTTAATGAAACAACTGGGTGGAGATGGGACTTGTATGGATTATGTTGAGTGGTTACTCGGGGCCCATGTCTATGGTTTACCCTGGTGTATCGCACTTGTGGACGGCCACCCAGGAACAAAGATATTGGATACGTTCTTGGCGTGAAGCTTCTAGTGCAGCTACATGGCATATGGGCTCTGCCTTGACTGACTAAGTTCCAAGAACTCAGCCAGATGAACAGAGGGTGGTAGTTATAATAGGATGGAACGCGTCCATGGTGGTCTGAGGGATTGCTTCTGAAAAGTCTCGTATCGATGCATGTCGAGTCTTGTGGCGAAAGTGCACCACCTCTCGAGAGAGTAAAACTAAGTACTTAGCCGTGTCCCCGGTTATGGACAATTTCTGAGCATCAAGATAGTGAAGCAGTTCAAAAATCTCCTCATCCAAATTTCTCTAAGTTAAAACTAATGGGTGAACAAGGGTAGAGGTTCATTGATGTCTATCAATGGTACCTTAATATTTTGAAAGAGAAAACCTACTCTTCAAAAACTATGAGATAAAACCTTGCTTTTAGCAAAGTCAGCCAAAACCACACTTAGCCATATATTCATGTAGTTGTTGGATTTTTACTAAGTATCTATGGTATCACTTGCCAATACAATTCCAAATGTATTAGCCCTTTGTGGCTGTAACTTGTTATGTTGCAGGATACTCTGATGATGAGTAGGGTTACGGGTCTACACTAGACATGTTTGCCTGTGGCACATGAATACAAAAGACTCTATTATTATACTATGGCTTGTGAACCTTGAATAATGTTAACCTTGGGCTAAGTGAGTTGTAAGAACTATTATATTCCTAGATGTGCGATGTAATGATGACCTTTGTTTTTGTGTACTTCATCTTAAACTGTCGGTGCTAGCATTTCGATCCATGGACTAGCACTGCAATCACAGGGATCTTACCTTATTATGGTGAGATCTTACAAACACACATGCAATGAACTATAATGGATCCATGTGGTTTAGGAATAGACCACACATGCAATGGCACCTAGTAGATCCATGTGGTTTATGAAAAGAACACACATGCAATGAACTCTAGTAGATCCATGTGGTTTATGAAAAGAACACACATGCAATGAACTCTGGTGGATCCATGTGATTTATGAAAAGAACACACATGCAATGAACTCTAGTGGGTCCATGTGGTTTATGAAAATAGCACACATGCAATGGCATCTAGTGGATCCATGTGCTTTAGGAATAGAACACACTTGCAATGCAATCTAGTGGATCCATGTGCTTTATGAAAAGAACACACATGAAATGGCATCTAGTGGATCCATGTGGTTTAGGAATAGAACACACATGCAATGACATCTAGTGGATCCATGTGGTTTATGAAAAGAACACACATGCAATGGCATCTAATGGATACATGTGGTTTATGAAAAGAACACACATGAAATGGCATATATTGGATCCATGTGGTTTAGGAATAGAACACACATGCAATGGCATCTAGTGTATCTATGTGGTTTATGAAAAGAACACACATGCAATGAACTCTAGTGGACCCACGTGGTTTATGAAAAGAACACACATACAAGGAACTCTGGTGGATCCACGTGGTTTATGAAAAGAACACACATGCAATGAACTCTAGTGGATCCATGTGTATTAGGAATAGAACACACATGCAATGGCACCTAGTAGATCCATGTGGTTATGAAAAGAACACACATGCAATGAACTCTAGTGGATCCATGTGGTTTATGAAAAGAACACACATGCAATGAACTCTGGTGGATCCATGTGGTTTATGAAAATAACACACATGCAATGAACTCTAGTGGGTCCATGTGGTTTATGAAAATAGCACACATGCAATGGCATCTAGTGGATCCATGTGGTTTAGGAATAGAACACACATGCAATGCAATCTAGTGGATCCATGTGCTTTATGAAAAGAACACACATGAAATGGCATCTAGTGGATCCATGTGGTTTAGGAATAGAACACACATGCAATGACATCTAGTGGATCCATGTGGTTTATGAAAAGAACACACATGCAATGGCATCTAATGGATAAATGTGGTTTATGAAAAGAACACACATGAAATGGCATATATTGGATCCATGTGGTTTAGGAATAGAACACAAATGCAATGGCATCTAGTGTATCTATGTGGTTTATGAAAAAAACACACATGCAATGAACTCTAGTGGATCCACGTGGTTTATGAAAAGAACACACATACAAGGAACTCTGGTGGATCCACGTGGTTTATGAAAAGAACACACATGCAATGAACTCTAGTGGATCCATGTGTATTAGGAATAGAACACACATGCAATGGCACCTAGTAGATCCATGTGGTTTATGAAAAGAACACACATGCAATGAACTCTAGTGGATCCATGTGGTTCATGAAATGAACACACAAGCAATGGACTCTGGTGGATCCACGTGGTTTATGAAAAGATAACACATGCAATGAACTATAGTGGATCCATGTGGTTTATGAAAAGTACACACATGCAATGGCAACTAGTGGATCCATGTGGTTTAGGAATAGAACACACATGTAATGGCATCTAGTGGATCCTTGTGGTTTATGAAAAGAACACACATGCAATGGCATCTAGTGGATCCATGTGGTTTATGAAAAGAACACACATGCAATGACATCTAGTGGATCCATATGGTTTAGGAATAGAACACACATGCAATGGAATCTAGTGGATCAATGTGGTTTATGAAAAGAACACACATGAAATGAACGCTACTGGATCCATGTGGTTTATGAAAAGAACACACATGCAATGAACTCTAGTGGATCCATGTGGTTTATGAAAAGAACACACATGTAATGAACTCTGTGGATCCATGTGGTTTATGAAAAGAACACACCTGCAATGAACTCTCGTGGATACATGTGGTTTATGAAAAGAGCACACATGCAATGGCATCTAGTGGATCCATGTGGTTTAGGAATAGAACACACATGTAATGCCATCTAGTGGATCCATGTGGTTTATGAAAATAACACACATGAAATGGCATCTAGTGGATCCATGTGGTTTAGGAATAGAACACACATGTAATGACATCTAGTGGATCCATGTGGTTTATGAAAAGAAAACACATGCAATGGCATCTAATGGATACATGTGGTTTATGAAAAGAACACACATGAAATGGCATATAGTGGATCCATGTGGTTTAGGAATAGAACACACATGCAATGGCATCTAGTGGATCCATGTGGTTTATGAAAAGAACAGGCATGCAATGAACTCTAGTGGATCCACGTGGTTTATGAAAAGAAAACACATGAAAGGAACTCTGGTGGATCCACGTGGTTTATGAAAAGAACACACATGCCATGAACTCTAGTGGATCCATTTCTTTTAGGAATAGAACACACGTGCAATGCCACCTAGTAGATCCATGTGGTTTATGAAAAGAACACACATGCAATGAACTCTAGTGGATCCATGTAGTTTATGAAATGAACACACATGGAATGGACTTTGGTGGATCCACGTGGTTTATGAAAAGAACACACATGCAATGAACTATAGTGGATCCACGTGGTTTATAAAAAGAACACACATGCAATGAACTCTAGTGGATCCATGTGTATTAGGAATAGAACACACATGCAATGGCACCTAGTATATCCATGTGGTTTATGAAAAGAACACACATGCAATGAACTCTAGTGGATCCATGTGGTTTATGAAATGAACACACATGCAATGGACTCTGGTGGATCCACGTGGTTTATGAAAAGAACACACATGGAATGAAATATAGTGGATCCATGGGGTTTATGAAAAGTACACACATCCAATGGCATCTAGTGGATCTATGTGGTTTAGGAATAGAACACACATGCAATGGCATCTAGTGGATCCTTGTGGTTTATGAAAAGAACACACATGCAATGGCATCTAGTGGATCCATGTGGTTTATGAAAAGAACACACATGCAATGCCATCTAGTGGATCCATATGGTTTAGGAATAGAACACACATGCAATGGCATCTATCTGATCGATGTGGTTTATGAAAAGAACACACATGCAATGAACTATAGTGGATCCATGTGGTTTATGAAAAGTACACACATGCAATGGCAACTAGTGGATCCATGTGGTTTAGGAATATAACACACATGTAATGGCATCTAGTGGATCCTTGTGGTTTATGAAAAGATCACACATGGAATGGCATCTAGTGGATCCATGTGGTTTATGAAAAGAACAGACATGCAATGACATCTAGTGGATCCATATGGTTTAGGAATAGAACACACATGCAATGGAATCTAGTGGATCGATGTGGTTTATGAAAAGAACACACATGAAATGAACGCTACTGGATCCATGTGGTTTATGAAAAGAACACACATGCAATGAACTCTAGTGGATCCATGTGGTTTATGAAAAGAACACACATGTAATGAACTCTGTGGATCCATGTGGTTTATGAAAATAACACACCTGCAATGAACTCTCGTGGATACATGTGGTTTATGAAAAGAGCACACATGCAATGGCATCTAGTGGATCCATGTGGTTTAGGAATAGAACACACATTCAATGCCGTCTAGTGGATCCATGTGGTTTATGAAAAGAACACACATGAAATGGCATCTAGTGGATCCATGTGGTTTAGGAATAGAACACACATGTAATGACATCTAGTGGATCCATGTGGTTTATGAAAAGAACACACATGAAATGGCATCTAGTGGATCCATGTGGTTTAGGAATAGAACACACATGCAATGACATCTAGTGGATCCATGTGGTTTATGAAAAGAACACACATGCCATGCCATCTAATGGATACATGTGGTTTATGAAAAGAACACACATGAAATGGCATATAGTGGATCCATGTGGTTTAGGAATAGAACACACATGCAATGGTATCTAGTGGATCCATGTGGTTTATGACAAGAACACACATGCAATGAACTCTAGTGGATCCACGTGGTTTATGAAAAGAAAATACATGAAAGGAACTCTGGTAGATCCATGTGGTTTATGAAAAGAACACACATGCAATGAACTCTAGTGGATCCATGTGTATTAGGAAAAGAACACACATGCAATGGCACCTAGTAGATCCATGTGGTTTATGAAAAGAGCACACATGCAACGAACTCTAGTGGATCCATGTAGTTCATGAAATGAACACACATGCAATGGACTCTGGTGGATCCACGTGGTTTATGAAAAGAACACACATGCAATGAACTATAGTGGATCCATGTGGTTTATGAGAAGTACACACATGCAATGGCATCTAGTGGATCCATGTGGTTTAGGAATAGAACACACATGCAATGGCATCTAGTGGATCCTTGTGGCTTATGAAAAGAACACACATGCAATGCCATCTAGTGGATCCATGTGGTTTATGAAAAGAACACACATGCAATGCCATCTAGTGGATCCATATGGTTTAGGAATAGAACACACATGCAATGGCATCTATTGGATCGATGTGGTTTATGAAAAGAACACACATGCAATGCCATCTAATGGATACATGTGGTTTATGAAAAGAACAGACATGAAATGGCATATAGTGGATCCATGTGGTTTAGGAATAGAACACACATGCAATGGTATCTAGTCGATCCATGTGGTTTATGACAAGAACACACATGCAATGAACTCTAGTGGATCCACGTGGTTTATGAAAAGAACATACATGAAAGGAACTCTGGCAGATCCATGTGGTTTATGAATAGAACACACATGCAATGAACTCTAGTGGATCCATGTGTATTAGGAATAGAACACACATGCAATGGCACCTAGTAGATCCATGTGGTTTATGAAAAGAGAACACATGCAACGAACTCTAGTGGATCCACGTTGTTTATGAAATGAACACACATGCAATGGACTCTGGTGGATCCACGTGGTTTATGAAAAGAACACACATGCAATGAACTATAGTGGATCCATGTGGTTTATGAGAAGTACACACATGTAATGGCATCTAGTGGATCCATGTGGTTTAGGAATAGAACACACATGCAATGGCATCTAGTGGATCCTTGTGGTTTATGAAAAGAACACACATGCAATGGCATCTAGTGGATCCATGTGGTTTATGAATAGAACACACATGCAATGCCATCTAGTGGATCCATATGGTTTAGGAATAGAACACACATGCAATGGCATCTATTGGATCGATGTGGTTTATGAAAAGAACACACATGAAATGGCATCTAGTGGATCCATGTGGTTTAGGAATAGAACACACATGCAATGACATCTAGTGGATCCATGTGGTTTATGAAAAGAACACACGTGCAATGCCATCTAATGGATACATGTGGTTTATGAAAAGAACACACATGAAATGGCATATAGTGGATCCATGTGGTTTAGGAATAGAACACACATGCAATGGAATCTAGTGGATCGATGTGGTTTATGAAAATAACACACATGAAATGAACGCTACTAGATCCATGTGGTTTATGAAAAGAACACACATGCAATGGCATCTAGTGGATCCATGTGGTTTATGAAAAGAACACACATGCAATGAACTCTGGTGGATCCATGTGGTTTATGAAAAGAACACACCTGCAATGAACTCTCTTGGATACATGTGGTTTATGAAAAGAGCAAACATGCAATGGCATCTAGTGGATCCATGTGGTTTAGGAATAGAACACACATGCAATGCCGTCTAGTGGATCCATGTGGTTTATGAAAAGAACACACTTGCAATGGCATCTAGTGGATCCATGTGGTTTAGGAATAGAACACACATGTAATGACATCTAGTGGATCCATGTGGTTTATGAAAAGAACACACATGAAATGGCATCTAGTGGATCCATGTGGTTTAGGAATAGAACACACATGCAATGACATCTAGTGGATCCATGTGGTTTATGAAAAGAACACACATGCAATGAACTCTAGTGGATCCATGTGGTTCATGAAATGAACACACATGCAATGGACTCTGGTGGATCCACGTGGTTTATGAAAAGATAACACATGCAATGAACTATAGTGGATCCACGTGGTTTAGGAATAGAACGCACATGCAATGGAATCTAGTGGATCGATGTGGTTTATGAAAAGAACACACATGAAATGAACGCTACTGGATCCATGTGGTTTATGAAAAGAACACACATGCAATGAACTCTAGTGGATCCATGTGGTTTATGAAAAGAACACACATGCAATGAACTCTGGTGGATCCATGTGGTTTATGAGAAGAACACACCTGCAATGAACTCTCGTGGATACATGTGGTTTATGAAAAGAGCACAGATGCAATTGCATCTAGTGGATCCATGTGGTTTAGGATTAGAACACACATTCAATGCCGTCTAGTGGATCCATGTGGTTTATGAAAAGAACACACATGAAATGGCATCTAGTGGATCCATGTGGTTTAGGAATAGAACACACATGTAATGACATCTAGTGGATCCATGTGGTTTATGAAAAGAACACACATGAAATGGCATCTAGTGGAACCATGTGGTTTAGGAATATAACACACATGCAATGACATCTAGTGGATCCATCTATTTATGAAAAGAACACACATGCAATGCCATCTAATGGATACATGTGGTTTATGAAAAGAACACACATGAAATGGCATATAGTGGATCCATGTGGTTTAGGAATAGAACACACATGCAATGGTAACTAGTGGATCCATGTGGTTTATGACAAGAATACACATGCAATGAACTCTAGTGGATCCACGTTGTTTATGAAAAGAAAATACATGAAAGGAACTCTGGTAGACCCATGTGGTTTATGAAAAGAACACAAATGCAATGAAATCTAGTGGATCCATGTGTATTAGGAATAGAACACACATGCAATGGCACCTAGTAGATCCATGTGGTTTATGAAAAGACCACACATGCAACGAACTCTAGTGGATCCATGTGGTTCATGAAATGAACAGACATGCAATGGACTCTGGTGGATCGACGTGGTTTATGAAAAGAACACACCTGCAATGAACTATAGTGCATCCATGTGGTTTATGAAAAGTACACACATGCAATGGCATCTAGTGGATCCATGTGGTTTAGGAATAGAACACACATATAATGGCATCTAGTCGATCCTTGTGGTTTATGAAAAGAACACACATGCAATGGCATCTAGTGGATCCATGTGGTTTATGAAAAGAACACACATGCAATGACATCTAGTGGATCCATATGGTTTAGGAATAGAACACACATGCAATGGAATCTAGTGGATCAATGTGGTTTATGAAAAGAACACACATGAAATGAACGCTACTGGATCCATGTGGTTTATGAAAAGAACACACATGCAATGAACTCTAGTGGATCCATGTGGTTTATTAAAAGAACACACATGTAATGAACTCTGTGGATCCATGTGGTTTATGAAAAGAACACACCTGCAATGAACTCTCGTGGATACATGTGGTTTATGAAAAGAGCACACATGCAATGGCATCTAGTGGATCCATGTGGTTTAGGAATAGAACACACATGTAATGCCATCTAGTGGATCCATGTGGTTTATGAAAATAACACACATGAAATGGCATCTAGTGGATCCATGTGGTTTAGGAATAGAACACACATGTAATGACATCTAGTGGATCCATGTGGTTTATGAAAAGAAAACACATGCAATGGCATCTAATGGATACATGTGGTTTATGAAAAGAACACACATGAAATGGCATATAGTGGATCCATGTGGTTTAGGAATAGAACACACATGCAATGGCATCTAGTGGATCCATGTGGTTTATGAAAAGAACAGGCATGCAATGAACTCTAGTGGCCCACGTGGTTTATGAAAAGAAAACACATGAAAGGAACTCTGGTGGATCCACGTGGTTTATGAAAAGAACACACATGCAATGAACTCTAGTGGATCCATTTCTTTTAGGAATAGAACACACGTGCAATGCCACCTAGTAGATCCATGTGGTTTATGAAAAGAACACACATGCAATGAACTCTAGTGGATCCATGTAGTTTATGAAATGAACACACATGGAATGGACTTTGGTGGATCCACGTGGTTTATGAAAAGAACACACATGCAATGAACTATAGTGGATCCACGTGGTTTATGAAAATAACACACATGCAATGAACTCTAGTGGATCCATGTGTATTAGGAATAGAACACACATGCAATGGCACCTAGTATATCCATGTGGTTTATGAAAAGAACACACATGCAATGAACTCTAGTGGAACCATCTGGTTTATGAAATTAACACACATGCAATGGACTCTGGTGGATCCACGTGGTTTATGAAAAGAACACACATGGAATGAACTATAGTGGATCCATGGGGTTTATGAAAAGTACACACATCCAATGGCATCTAGTGGATCTATGTGGTTTAGGAATAGAACACACATGCAATGGCATCTAGTGGATCCTTGTGGTTTATGAAAAGAACACACATGCAATGGCATCTAGTGGATCCATGTGGTTTATGAAAAGAACACACATGCAATGCCATCTAGTGGATCCATATGGTTTAGGAATAGAACACACATGCAATGGCATCTATCTGATCGATGTGGTTTATGAAAAGAACACACATGAAATTGCATCTAGTGGATCCATGTGGTCTAGGAATAGAACACACATGCAATGACATCTAGTGGATCCATGTGGTTTATGAAAAGAACACACATGCAATGCTATCTAATGGATACATGTGGTTTATGAAAAGAACACACATGAAATGGCATATAGTGGATCCATGTGGTTTAGGAATAGAACACACATGCAATGGCATCTAGTGGATCCAAGTGGTTTAGGAATAGAACACACATGCAATGGAATCTAGTGGATCGATGTGGTTTATGAAAAGAACACACATGAAATGAACGCTACTGGATCCATGTGGTTTATGAAAAGAACACACATGCAATGAACTCTAGTGGATCCATGTGGTTTATGAAAAGAACACACATGCAATGAACTCTGGTGGATCCATGTGGTTTATGAAAAGAACACACCTGCAATGAACTCTCATGGATACATGTGGTTTATGAAAAGAGCACACATGCAATGGCATCTAGTGGATCCATGTGGTTTAGGAATAGAACACACATTCAATGCCGTGTAGTGGATCCATGTGGTTTATGAAAAGAACACACATGAAATGGCATCTAGTGGATCCATGTGGTTTAGGAATAGAACACACATGTAATGACATCTAGTGGATCCATGTGGTTTATGAAAAGAACACACATGAAATGGCATCTAGTGGATCCATGTGGTTTAGGAATAGAACACACATGCAATGACATCTAGTGGATCCATGTGGTTTATGAAAAGAACACACATGCCATGCCATCTAATGGATACATGTGGTTTATGAAAAGAACACACATGAAATGGCATATAGTGGATCCATGTGGTTTAGGAATAGAACACACATGCAATGGTATCTAGTGGATCCATGTGGTTTATGACAAGAACACACATGCAATGAACTCTAGTGGATCCACGTGGTTTATGAAAAGAAAATACATGAAAGGAACTCTGGTAGATCCATGTGGTTTATGAAAAGAACACACATGCAGTGAACTCTAGTGGATCCATGTGTATTAGGAATAGAACACACATGCAATGGCACCTAGTAGATCCATGTGGTTTATGAAAAGAGCACACATGCAACGAACTCTAGTGGATCCATGTAGTTCATGAAATGAACACACATGCAATGGACTCTGGTGGATCCACGTGGTTTATGAAAAGAACACACATGCAATGAACTATAGTGGATCCATGTGGTTTATGAGAAGTACACACATGCAATGGCATCTAGTGGATCCATGTGGTTTAGGAATAGAACACACATGCAATGGCATCTAGTGGATCCTTGTGGCTTATGAAAAGAACACACATGCAATGCCATCTAGTGGATCCATGTGGTTTATGAAAAGAACACACATGCAATGCCATCTAGTGGATCCATATGGTTTAGGAATAGAACACACATGCAATGGCATCTATTGGATCGATGTGGTTTATGAAAAGAACACACATGCAATGCCATCTAATGGATACATGTGGTTTATGAAAAGAACACACATGAAATGGCATAAAGTGGATCCATGTGGTTTAGTAATAGAACACACATGCAATGGTATCTAGTGGATCCATGTGGTTTATGACAAGAACAAACATGCAATGAACTCTAGTGGATCCACGTGGTTTATGAAAAGAACATACATGAAAGGAACTCTGGTAGATCCATGTGGTTTATGAAAAGAACACACATGCAATGAACTCTAGTGGATCCATGTGTATTAGGAATAGAACACACATGCAATGGCACCTAGTAGATCCATGTGGTTTATGAAAAGAGCACACATGCAACGAACTCTAGTGGATCCATGTGGTTCATGAAATGAACACACATGCAATGGACTCTGGTGGATCCACGTGGTTTATGAAAAGAACACACATGCAATGAACTATAGTGGATCCATGTGGTTTATGAGAAGTACACACATGTAATGGCATCTAGTGGATCCATGTGGTTTAGGAATAGAACACACATGCAATGGCATCTAGTGGATCCTTGTGGTTTATGAAAAGAACACACATGCAATGGCATCTAGTGGATCCATGTGGTTTATGAAAAGAACACACATGCAATGCCATCTAGTGGATCCATATGGTTTAGGAATAGAACACACATGCAATGGCATCTATTGGATCGATGTGGTTTATGAAAAGAACACACATGAAATGGCATCTAGTGGATCCATGTGGTTTAGGAATAGAACACACATGCAATGACATCTAGTGGATCCATGTGGTTTATGAAAAGAACACACGTGCAATGCCATCTAATGGATACATGTGGTTATGAAAAGAACACACATGAAATGGCATATAGTGGATCCATGTGGTTTAGGAATAGAACACACATGCAATGGAATCTAGTGGATCGATGTGGTTTATGAAAAGAACACACATGAAATGAACGCTACTAGATCCATGTGGTTTATGAAAAGAACACACATGCAATGGCATCTAGTGGATCCATGTGGTTTATGAAAAGAACACACATGCAATGAACTCTGGTGGATCCATGTGGTTTATGAAAAGAACACACCTGCAATGAACTCTCTTGGATACATGTGGTTTATGAAAAGAGCACACATGCAATGGCATCTAGTGGATCCATGTGGTTTAGGAATAGAACACACATGCAATGCCGTCTAGTGGATCCATGTGGTTTATGAAAAGAACACACTTGCAATGGCATCTAGTGGATCCATGTGGTTTAGGAATAGAACACACATTCAATGCCGTCTAGTGGATCCATGTGGTTTATGAAAAGAACACACATGAAATGGCATCTAGTGGATCCATGTGGTTTAGGAATAGAACACACATGTAATGACATCTAGTGGATCCATGTGGTTTATGAAAAGAACACACATGAAATGGCATCTAGTGGATCCATGTGGTTTAGGAATAGAACACACATGCAATGACATCTAGTGGATCCATGTGGTTTATGAAAAGAACACACATGCAATGGCAACTAGTGGATCCATGTGGTTTAGGAATATAACACACATGTAATGGCATCTAGTGGATCCTTGTGGTTTATGAAAAGATCACACATGTAATGGCATCTAGTGGATCCATGTGGTTTATGAAAAGAACACACATGCAATGACATCTAGTGGATCCATATGGTTTAGGAATAGAACACACATGCAATGGAATCTAGTGGATCGATGTGGTTTATGAAAAGAACACACATGAAATGAACGCTAGTGGATCCATGTGGTTTATGAAAAGAACACACATGCAATGAACTCTAGTGCATCCATGTGGTTTATGAAAAGAACACACATGCAGTGACATCTGGTGGATCCATATGGTTTAGGAATAGAACACACATGCAATGGAATCTCGTGGATCCACGTGGTTTATGAAAAGAAAACACATGAAAGGAACTCTGGTGGATCCATGTGGTTTAGGAATAGAACACACATGTAATGACATCTAGTGGATCCATGTGGTTTATGAAAATAAAACACATGCAATGGCATCTAATGCATCCATGTGGTTTATGAAAAGAACACACATGCAATGCCATCTAGTGGATCCATATGGTTTAGGAATAGAACACACATGCAATGGCATCTATTGAATCGATGTGGTTTATGAAAAGAACACACATGAAATGGCATCTAGTGGATCCATGTGGTTTAGGAATAGAACACACATGCAATGACATCTAGTGGATCCATGTGGTTTATGAAAAGAACACACATGCAATGCCATCTAATGGATACATGTGGTTTATGAAAAGAACACACATGAAATGGCATATAGTGGATCCATGTGGTTTAGGAATAGAACACACATGCAATGGCATCTAGTGGATCCATGGGGTTTAGGAATAGAACACACATGCAATGGAATCTAGTGGATCGATGTGGTTTATGAAAAGAACACACATGAAATGAACGCTACTGGATCCATGTGGTTTATGAAAAGAACACACATGCAATGAACTCTAGTGGATCCATGTGGTTTATGAAAAGAACACACATGCAATGAACTCTGGTGGATCCATGTGGTTTATGAAAAGAACACACCTGCAATGAACTCTCGTGGATACATGTGGTTTATGAAAAGAGCACACATGCAATTGCATCTAGTGGATCCATGTGGTTTAGGATTAGAACACACATTCAATTCCGTCTAGTGGATCCATGTGGTTTATGAAAAGAACACACATGAAATGGCATCTAGTGGATCCATGTGGTTTAGGAATAGAACACACATGTAATGACATCTAGTGGATCCATGTGGTTTATGAAAAGAACACACATGAAATGGCATCTAGTGGATCCATGTGGTTTAGGAATACAACACACATGCAATGACATCTAGTGGATCCATCTATTTATGAAAAGAACACACATGCAATGCCATCTAATGGATACATGTGGTTTATGAAAAGAACACACATGAAATGGCATATAGTGGATCCATGTGGTTTAGGAATAGAACACACATGCAATGGTAACTAGTGGATCCATGTGGTTTATGACAATAATACACATGCAATGAACTCTAGTGGATCCACGTTGTTTATGAAAAGAAAATACATGAAAGGAACTCTGGTAGACCCATGTGGTTTATGAAAAGAACACAAATGCAATGAACTCTAGTGGATCCATGTGTATTAGGAATAGAACACACATGCAATGGCACCTAGTAGATCCATGTGGTTTATGAAAAGACCACACATGCAACGAACTCTAGTGGATCCATGTGGTTCATGAAATGAACAGACATGCAATGGACTCTGGTGGATCGACGTGGTTTATGAAAAGAACACACCTGCAATGAACTATAGTGGATCCATGTGGTTTATGAAAAGTACACACATGCAATGGCATCTAGTGGATCCATGTGGTTTAGGAATAGAACACACATGCAATGGCATCTAGTGGATCCTTGTGGTTTATGAAAAGAACACACATGCAATGGCATCTAGTGGATCCATGAGGTTTATGAAAAGAACACACATGCAATGCCATCTAGTGGATCCATATGGTTTAGGAATAGAACACACATGCAATGGCATCTATTGGATCGATGTGGTTTATGAAAAGAACACACATGAAATGGCATCTAGTGGATCCATGTGGTTTAGGAATAGAACACACATCCAATGACATCTAGTGGATCCATGTGGTTTATGAAAAGAACAGACATGCAATGCCATCTAATGGATACATGTGGTTTATGAAAAGAACACACATGAAATGGCATCTAGTGGATCCATGTGGTTTAGGAATAGAACACACATGCAATGACATCTAGTGGATCCATGTGGTTTATGAAAAGAACACACATGCAATGCCATCTAATGGATACTTGTGGTTTATGAAAAGAACACACATGAAATGGCATATAGTGGATCCATGTGGTTTAGGAATAAAACACACATGCAATGGTATCTAGTGGATCCATGTGGTTTATGACAAGAACACACATGCAATGAACTCTAGTGGACCCACGTTGTTTATGAAAAGAAAATACATGAAAGGAACTCTGGTAGACCCATGTGGTTTATGAAAAGAACACACATGCAATGAACTCTAGTGGATCCATGTGTATTAGGAATAGAACACACATGCAATGGCACCTAGTAGATCCATATGGTTTATGAAAAGACCACACATGCAACGAACTCTAGTGGATCCATGTGGTTCATGAAATGAACACACATGCAATGGACTCTGGTGGATCCACGTGGTTTATGAAAAGAACACACATGCAATGAACTATAGTGGATCCATGTGGTTTATGAAAAGTACACACATGCAATGGCATCTAGTGGATCCATGTGGTTTAGGAATAGAACACACATGCAATGGCATCTAGTGGATCCTTGTGGTTTATGAAAAGAACACACATGCAATGGCATCTAGTGGATCCATGTGGTTTAGGAATAGAACACACATGCAATGCCGTCTAGTGGATCCATGTGGTTTATGAAAAGAACACACATGCAATGGCATCTAGTGGATCCATGTGGGTTAGGAATAGAACACACATGTAATGACATCTAGTGGATCCATGTGGTTTATGAAAAGAACACACATGAAATGGCATCTAGTGGATCCATGTGGTTTAGGAATAGAACACACATGCAATGACATCTAGTGGATCCATGTGGTTTATGAAAAGAACACACATGCAATGAACTCTAGTGGATCCACGTGGTTTATGAAAAGAACACACATGCAATGGCATCTAGTGGATCCATGTGGGTTAGGAATAGAACACACATGTAATGACATCTAGTGGATCCATGTGGTTTATGAAAAGAACACACATGAAATGGCATCTAGTGGATCCATGTGGTTTAGGAATAGAACACACATGCAATGACATCTAGTGGATCCATGTGGTTTATGAAAAGAACACACATGCATGAACTCTAGTGGATCCATGTGGTTTAGGAATAGAACACACATGCAATGGACTCTAGTGGATCCACGTGGTTTGAAAAGAACAACACATGCAATGAACTATAGTGGATCCATGTGGTTTATGAAAAGAACACACATGCAATGGCAACTAGTGGATCCATGTGGTTTAGGAATAGAACACACATGCAATGGCATCTAGTGGATCCTTGTGGTTTATGAAAAGATCACACATGCAATGGCATCTAGTGGATCCATGTGGTTTATGAAAAGAACACACATGCAATGAACATCTAGTGGATCCATGTGGTTTAGGAATAGAACACACATGCAATGGAATCTAGTGGATCGATGTGGTTTATGAAAGAACACACATGCAATGAACTCTATGGATCCATGTGGTTTATGAAAAACACACATGCAATGAACTCTAGTGGATCCATGTGGTTTATGAAAGAACACACATGCAATGAACTCTGGTGGATCCATGTGGTTATGAAAGAACACACATGCAATGAACTCTCGTGGATACATGTGGTTTATGAAAGAACACACATGAAATGAATCTAGTGGATCCATGTGGTTTAGGAATAGAACACACATGCAATGACATCTAGTGGATCCATGTGGTTATTGAAAACAAAACATGCAATGGCATCTATGGATCCATGTGGTTTATGAAAAGAACACACTGCAATGCCTTCTAGTGGATCCATATGGTTTATGAAATATAACACACATGCAATGGCATCTAGTGGATCGATGTGGTTTATGAAAAGAACACACATGAAATGGCATCTAGTGGATCCATGTGGTTTAGGAATAGAACACACATGCAATGACATCTAGTGGATCCATGTGGTTTATGAAAAGAACACACATGCAATGCCATCTAGTGGATACTGTGGTTTATGAAAAGAACACACATGAAATGGCATCTAGTGGATCCATGTGGTTTAGGAATAGAACACACATGCAATGGCATCTAGT
>CAJUXJ010002185.1:0-12691 GCA_910589775.1 Avena eriantha
CTCAAGTTGATGGCTAATGTTCTTCAAAATGGTAGATTGTTCCTCCATAGTTTTAGTAAATAGTTGGTTTTGTTCATATTGCATTTGCATGAAGTTCTTAGTGGCTCTTTCAACTTCTAAAATTCTTCCTTCACTAGGCATTCCAAGCTTGCCATTATAACCATAAGTATTATTAGGAGGGTAAGGCCTATAATTGTTACTACCATAAGCATTGTTGCCAAAATTATTATTTCTTATGAATTTCACATCAACTTGCTCTTCTTGAGCAACCAAAGAAGCCAAAGGAACATTATTTGGATCAATATGGGCTTTCCCATTAACAAGCATAGACATAATAATATCAATCTTATCACTCAAGGAGGAGGTTTCCTCAACAGAATTTACCTTCCTACCTTGTGGAGCTCTCTCAGTATGCCATTCAGAATAATTAACCATCATATTGTCCAGAAGTTTTGTTGCAAGCAGCCAAAGTGATGGCTTAAGGTACCTCCAGCAGCAGAATCCAATAGGTTCCTTGAAGAATAGTTCAGTCCTGCATAAAAAGTTTGGATGATCATCCAAGCAGTCAGTCCATGAGTGGGACAATTCTTTACCAAAGATTTCATTCTTTCCCAAGCTTGAGCAACATGTTCATTATCAAGTTGTTTAAACTTCATTATTTCACTTCTCATAGATATAATCTTAGGAAAGGATAATACTTTCCAATAAAAGAATCTTTGCACTTAGTCCAAGAATAAATAATATTCCTAATCAGGGAATTCAACCATTCTTTAGCTTTTTCCTCTCAAAGAGAAAAGGAAACAATCTCACCTTAATAATACCACCATCTATATCCCTATGCTTTTGCATCTCACAAAGTTCAACAAAGTTACTTAGATGGGAATCAGCATCTTCATTACCAATACCAGAAAAATTGCTCTCACATAACAAGATTGAGCAAAGCAGGTTTTATCTCAAAGAAAGTATCTTCAGGCACAGGTGGAGCAATAGGTGTGCTCATAAAATCATTGTTGTTGGTGCTAGTGAATTCACACAACTTAGTGTTTTCAAGAGTAGTCATTTTTTTGGGTTTTCAAATAAGAAAGCAAACTAGTAAAACTAATTTTTATGTGTTTTTTATAAAGAAGAAACAAGCAAACAAAGAAAAAAGAAACTAAGCAAAAACAAAAATAACAAAGTAAAGATATTGATTATGAGAGACTCCCCTTGTGAAGATGTCCTTGACTCCCCGTCAACGACGCCATAAAAATGCTTGATGGCTCTGAGTATGGTGCCCAGAAAAGTGCTGGTGCGTGGTTGATGTAGAGCTCGTTGGGAACCCCAAGAGGAAGGTATGATGAGCACAGCAGCAAGTTTCCCTCAGTTATGAAACCAAGGTTTATCAAACCAGTAGGAGCAAGGAAACACCCAAAGGTGTTACTAGCTGAGCTTTGGCAGGGCGCACTACCGGTGCTAGTAGCAACTTGGAGACCTGCACAACACAATCACAGAACTTTGTCCCAACCTTGCGATGAGGTTGTCAATCTCACCGTGTTTCTACTAACGAAAAACAAAGGATTAAACATATCAAATGGAAAGAAGTATAGTTTGCAGAAAGTAAACACAAAGCAGCAAACAGTTTATTGATTGAATATAAAAGACAAGGACCGGATCCATAGTTCACTAGAGGTGGCTCTCCTTAAGATGATTACATGCTGGGTGAACAAATTACAGCGGGGCAATTGACAAGCATCGAGATATCATACATGCATATACTAATCATCTTGACTCCTTTGGAACTTGATTGGGCATTACAACATAATACATAGTCCGCCATCCCGAACTGCATCTATGACTAATAATCCACCTTAGGTTATCATCCGAACCCCCTCCAGTATTAAGTTGCAAGCAACAGATTATTGCTTTACGAACTGCGTGTAAAGTAAACAATACGATTGTACTATGAACAAAGGATTGTTGTTTTCTCCCTAGTAGCAACAGCACATCTAGTACCTTAGAGATTTCTGTCACTTCCCCAGATTACCAGAGGCATGAACCCACTATCGAGCATAAATACTAACTCTTGGAGTTGCTACCATCTACTTGGCCAAGATAGCTACTAATAACGGAAAGCATGCAAGGTCACAAATAACAAAGATATGATAGAATCAATAATCAATCTGAAATAGCATCTCAATATCCATCGGATCCCCACAAACACAACATGCAGAATTACAAATAGATGATCTTGATCATGAATGGAGCTCACAAGATCTAGACATGAAAGCACAAAGGAGGAGAACCAGCCATCTAGCTACTACATGGATCCGTAGTCTAAGGATGAACTACTCACGCATCACACCGGAGGCTTGCATGGTGATGAAGAAGGCCTCCTGGGTGAATTCCCCTCTCCGGCAGGGTGCCGGGAAGAGCTTTAGGATCCCTCCCGATCTAGGGATGGAGATGACGGTGGCTACATACTCTTTCGTGGATTTTTGATCCGGGCCCTTAGGGTTTTCGTCCCGAGGGCATCTATTAGTCAGAAGGGGAGGCCGAGGGGGTGCCCGGAGGCGGCACAACACCACCCCCTGGCACGGGCCAGGTTGGGCCGCGCGGCCAGGTTGTGTGGTGGCCCCCTGGCCCCTCTCCGTCTCGTATTCTGGCATCTGATGACTTCCGAAAAAATAGGCACTTTGGCTTTTGTCCCGTCCAATCCGGGAATATTCATTTTCTGACTTTCCTGGAACCAAAGGCAGCAGAAAACAGGCAGCTGGCACTATGGCTCTTGTTAATAGGTTAGTCCAAGAAATCATATGAAAAGTACTCCAAAGTGTGGACAAAACACAAGAAAGTGGATAAAACCAATCATGGAACATCAAAAATTATAGATAACATTTGCAATGTATCACATTGCATGTGTGTTCTTCTCATTAACCACAGCTAGAGTCATTGCATGTGTGTTTTCTTCAGACACACACATGGATCCACCAGTGTCATTGTATATGTGTTCTTTTTACTAACAACAACTGGAGTTATTTCATGACTATTCTTTTCACAGACCACATATGGATCCACCAGTGTCATTGAAATGTGTGTTCTCTTCAGAGACCACACATGGATCCACCAGTGTCATTGCATGTGTGTTCTTTTTACTAACAACATTTAGAGTCATTGCATGTGTATTCTTTTCACAATCCACCTATGGATCCACCAATGTCATTTCATGTGTGTTCTTCTCATTAACCAAAGCTAGAGTCATTGCATGTGTGTTTTCTTCAGAGACCACACATGGATCAACCAGTGTCATTGCATGTGTGCTCTTTAACCTAACAACAACTAGAGTCATTCATGACTATTCTTTTCACATACCACATATGGACCACCAATGTCATTAAAATGTGTGTTCTCTTCAGAGACCACACATGGATCCACCAGTGTCATTGCATGTGTGTTCGTTTTACTAACAACACTAGAGTCATTGCATGTGTGTTCTTTTCACAATCCACCTATGGATCCACCAGTGTCATTGCATGTGTGTTCTTCTCATTAACCACAACTAGATTCATTGCATGTGTGTTCTTGTCACAGACCACATATGGATCCACCATTGTCATTAAATGTGTATTCTTTCATTAACCACACACCTGGAGTCATTTCATGACTGTTCTTTTCACAGACCAATATATGGATCCACCAGTGTCATTGCATGTTGTGTTTCTTTCCACAAACCAGATATGGATCCACCAGAGTCATTGCATGTGGTTTTTTTTCACAAAACCATATATGGATCACACCAATGGCATTGCATGTGTGTTCTTTTCACAACCCACATATGGATCAACCAATGTCATTGCATGTATGTTCTTTCCACAAAGCACATATGGTACCCACTAGAGTAATTGCATGTGTTTTCTATTCCACAAAACCACATATGGATACACCAATGTCATTGCATGTGTGTTCTTTCCACAAGGTGAGATATGGGATCCACTAGAGTTATTGCATGTGTGTTAATTTTACTAACAACAACTGGAGTCATTTCATGACTATTCTTTCACATACCACATATGGATCCACTAGTGTCATTGAAATGTGTGTTCTCTTCAGACACCACACATGGATCCACCAGTGTCATTGCATGTGTGTTCTTTTTACTAACAAAACAAATAGAGTAATTGCACGTGTGTTTCTTTTCACATCCACCTATGGATCCACCAGTGTCATTGCATGTGTGTTCTTCTCATTAACCAACAGCTAGAGTCATTGCATGTGTTGTTCTCTTGAGAGACCACACATGGATTCCATCAGTGTCATTGCATGTGTGCTCTTTTTTACTAACAACAACTGGAGTCATTTCATGATTATTCTTTTCACATACGACATATGGATCCACTAGTGTCATTGAAATGTGTGTTCTCTTCAAAGACCACACTGGATCCACCAGAGTCATTGCATGTGTGTTCTTTTTACTAACAACACTAGAGTCCATTGCATGTGTGTTCTTTTCACAATCCACCTACGGATCCACCGGTGTCATTGCATATGTGTTCTTCTCATTAACCACATCTAGAGAGTCATTGCATGTGTGTTATTTTCACAGACCACATATGGAACCACCATTGTCATTGAAATGTGTATTTTTTCATTAAACACATATGGAGTCATTTCATGACTGTTCTTTTCAAAGACCACATATGGATCCACCAGTGTCATTGAAATGTGTGTTCTCTTCACAGACCACACATGGATCCACCAGAGTCATTGCATGTGTGTACTTTCCACAAACCACATGTGGATCCACTAGAGTCATTGCATGTGTGTTATTTTCACAAACCATATATGGATCAACTAATGGCATTGCATGTGTGTTCTTTTCACAACCCACATATGGATCAACCAATGTCATTGCATGTGTGTTCTTTTCACAAACCACATATGTACCCACTAGATTAATTGCATGTGTGTTCTTTTCCACAAACCGCATATGGATCCACCAATGTCATTGCATGTGTGTTCTTTCCACAAGGTTACATATGGATCCAACAGAGTCATTGCATTGTGTGTTCTTTTACTAAGAATAACAGGAGTGATTTCATGACTATTATTTCACATACCACATATGGAATCCACGAGTGTCATTGAAATGTGCCTTCTCTTCAGAGACCACACATGGATCCACCAGTGTCATTGCATGTGTGTTCTTTTCACTAACAACAACTAGAGTCATTGGCATGTGTGTTCTTTTCACAATCCACCTATGGATCCACTAGTGTCATTGCATGTGTGTTTCTTCTCATTAAACACATGTAGAGTCATTGCATGTGTGTTTCTTTAGAGACCACATGGATCCACCAGTGTCATTGCATGTGTGCTCTTTTTACTAACAACAACTAGAGTCCATTTTCATGACTATTCTTTTCACATACAACATATGGATCCGCTAGAGTCATTGCATGTGTGTTCTTTTTACTAACAACACTGGAGTTATTTCATGACTCTTCTTTCACATACCACATATGGATCCACCAGTCTCATTGAAATGTGTGTGTCTCTTTAGAGACCACACATGGATCCACCAGTGTTATTGCATGTGTGTCCTTTTTACTAACAACCAGAGTCACTACATGTGTGTTCTTTTTTCACAATCCACCTATGGATCCACCAGTGTCATTGTATGTGTGTTCTTCTCATTAACACAGCTAGAGTCATTGCATGTGTGTTGTCTTTAGAGACCACACATGGATCCACCAGTGTCATTGCATGTGTGGTTCTTTTTACTAACAACAACTGGAGTCATTTCATGACTATTCTTTTCAGATACCACATATGGATCCTCCAGTGTCATTGAATGTATGTTCTCTTTAGAGACCACACATGGATCCACCATGTCATTACACGTGTGTTCTTTTACTAACAACAACTAGAGTCCTTGCATTTGTGTTCTTTTCACAATCCACCTATGGATCCACCGGTGTCATTGCATGTGTGTTCTTCTCATTAACCACACAACTTGGGTCATTGCATATGTGTTCTCTTCAGAGACCACACATGGATCCACCAGTGTCATTGCATGTGTGCTCTTTTTACTAACAACAACTGGAGTCATTTCATGACTATTCTTTTCACATACCAACATATGGATCCACTAGTGTCATTGAAATGTGTGTTCTCTTCAGAGACCCATATGGATCCACTAGAGTCATTGCATGTGTGTTCTTTTTACTACAACACTAGAGTCATTGCATGTGTGTTCTTTTCACATCCACCTATGGATCCATCGGTGTCATTGCATGTGTGTTCTTCTCATTAACCACATCTAGAGTCATTGCATGTTGTGTTCCCTTAAAAGACCACACATGGATCCAACAGTGTCATTGCATGTGTGTTCTTTTTCTAACAACAACTGGAGTCATTTCATGACTATTCTTTTCACAGACCACATATGGATCCACCAGTGTCATTGAAATGTGTGTTCTCTTTAGAGACCACACAGGTATCCCCAGTGTCATTGCACGTGTGTTCTTTTTACTAACAAACAACTAGAGTCAATGCATTGTGTTCTTTTCACAATCCACCTATGGATCCACCGGTGTCATTGCGTGTGTTCTTCTCATTAACCGCAACTAGGGTCATTGCATGTGTGCTCTTTTTACTAACAACAACTGGAGTCATTTCATGACTATTCTTTTCACATACCACATATGGATCCACTAGTGTCATTGAAATGTGTGTTCTCTTCAGAGACCACATATGGATCCACCAGAGTCATTGCATGTGTGTTCTTTTACTAACAACAACTAGAGTCACTGCATGTGTGTTCTTTTCACAATCCACCTATCGATCCACCGGTGTCATTGCAGGTGTGTTATTCTCATTAACCACAGATAGAGTCATTGCATGTGTGTTCTTTTTACAGACCACATTGAAACCACCATTGTCAGTGAAATGTATATTCTTTCATTAACCATATCTGGAGTCATTTCATGACTATTCTTTTCAAAGACCACATATGGATCCAACAGTGTCATTGAAATGTGCGTTCTCTTCAAAGACCACACATGGATCCACTAGAGTCATTGCATGATGTTGTTTCCACAAACCACATATGGATCCACCAGAGTCATTGCATGTGTTTCTTTTCACAAACCATATATGGATCAACCAATGTCATTGCATGTGTGTTCCTTCCACAAACCACATATGTACCCACTAGAGTAATGGCATGTTGTTTTCCATTAAGCCTAACTACTGAAAAGAAGAAACAAAAAGACAAAATTGCAGAATCTAAAGGAAATAACTTTGAGCAACTCACACCGGAGGATGTGAGTACCTTTTACCTTACCTCCCCGGCAACGGCGCCAGAAAATACTTGCTGGCGCGTGGTTGACGTGGGTTTCTTCTTCTTCTTCTTCAGTCCCCGACAACGGCGCTAGAAAATAGCTTGATGTCTACGCACTTGTTTTCATGTAGACAGTTGTTGGGCCTCCAAGTGTAGAGGTTTGTAGAACAGTAGCAAGTTTTCCCTTAAGTGGATTACCCAAGGTTTATCAAACTCAGGGAGGAAGTGTTCAAAGGTATCCTCTCTCAAGCAACCCTGCAATCAAGATACAAGAAGTCTCTTGTGTCCCCAACACACCGATACACTTGTTTGGTGTATAGGTGCACTAGTTCGGCGAAGAGATAGTGAAATACAAGTGGTATGGATAAATACAACGGTGCCATAAATAGCTTGACGGCGTGGAAGAGACTAAAGGCAAACTGAAATAAAGATGGAACCAAGCAAACATGTAATAGATCTAGTTGCAAACGGTGTTTCAATGCTTAGAAACAAGGCCTAGGGATCATACTTTCGCTAGTGAACACTCTCATATAAATATATTATCTTCATGATACTACCTGAACTACTCTCCGGTTGGACACTCTAATCCATGGTAGGGCTATATCAGCACACCTCAAAGTAAGCCTTTCCCATCTAGATAACCCACACTGTCACCATGAGCACTAGATGGTTCCAACAAACACCACAATTTCATAAAGACATCCAACTCGAAATATAACTCATAACAAGTATTTGTAATCTCTAGTCTAAGTGCCACCATGGTGTGCACGCTGTCACTTCACACACATGGGGAGAGTAGAGATCTATTAAAGCACTTGAGTATCAAGGTAGATCTACTTGATTACAAAGCTCATGATCACATACGACCATGCATAGAGAGAGATGAACATAGCTACCGTAGAACCCTTAGCCTCGAGGAAGAACTACTCCCTCATAAATGGTATCAGCAACGACGATGGAGATGGTGGTGGAGATCGATGGAGATGGCTCGGGGGCACTTCCCCGTCCCGGCAGCGTGCCGGAACAGAGACTTTCTGTCCCCCGAATCTCCCCTTCGATGGCGGCGGGGCTGCGGAACTTTGGCTAGAGGCTTGACGATTTAGGGTTTTTGCATCGGGGGCATCTTATAGGCGAAGAGGCAAGGTCGGTGGGAGGCCAGGGGGCCCACACCATGCCCTGGCGTGGCCTAGGGCTGCCCGCGCCAAGGGGGTGTGGCCACCCTATGGCCCCTCTCCGTCTCGTCTTCTTGCTCCATGAGTCTTCCGGTAAAATACGACTTTGGCTTTTGTCCGTCCAATTCCGAGAATACTGATTTTCTGACTTTCCTGGAACCAAAAACAACAGAAAACAGGCAAATGGCACTGTGGCATCTTGTTAATAGGTTAGTCCAAGAAAGTGTATAAAAATATACTCCAAAGTGTGGACAAACATAAGAACGTAGATAAACCAAGCATGGAACATCAAAAATTATGGATACATTAGCAACATCAACATCCCCAAGCTTAACTCCTGTTCGTCCTCGAGTAGGTAAGTGATAAAAAGAAAGAATAATTTTTGAGGTGACATGCACCATCACAATCAAGATCAAACCATTTGCAAGCATTGAAAGCTAGGATCAAAGTACTCTAACATGAGCATGAAAGATGAAGTTCTAACAATAAGAGAATAGTAACTATGCATGCAACATGAAATGATACAAAAAAAAGATTCATGAGTAACAATGCTTTGTAAGACGTTTGTTTGTTTCACATAAATAAACATAGCATAGTGGCATTCAGCTTGTCCCATAGAGTAGCAAACATAAATGCATAGGACACCTTCAAAGTTCATAAGGGTAACTAGATAAAATAGTTTAAGAAACAAGAATATCAAAGTTATGCATCAATCAACAAGTCTTGGGACAATGCACATTAAACTAAGAATGACCACTATGCTCTCTCAATAGGTGCATAAAGATAGAAGGTGGAGACTCAATATAAAAGTGGAAGAAAGGCCTTCATAGAAGGAAGTAGGGATTCAAGTTTCATAAAGAGCTTCCAAAATTATGGTACTTATTAGCTTTCAGCTCTCATTGCCCTATCATAAGCATCTTGAAGGTGATTAAGGTTAAAGTGACACAACTAAGAGGATATGCTTGACAAGTTATAAGCTGAATCTCATGCCCCTTACTATGAAGACCGAACCTCATGTTACTCAACTTTAGTCACAAGTAAGCTCTTGTCATTAAAGTACATATATATCATAGAGAACCGCCAATGGGGTACCCCTTGCACATGATACAGGAGCTATCCCATAATCAAAATGACAAGGCAAGTAGACAATGAGTATCTCAGCGATCTTTTTTTTGCTATTTGCATAGGTTTTTATTGAGGATGCTTCATAGAGTGCTCATTATGTTATGGCTGCGCAAGTTTCCACCATGATTAGGCATGGCTTAGGCTAGCGGCCCAGGCATTTATCTAACACAAATAAAAACTCCATGATCTTACAAGTTCCCTTTTATTTCACACCGCCGGGATCCATAAGCAAAAGAACATGATATCAACTAGGTACAATGTACAAGTGCAATGTTGAAAGCGTTCCCCATGATACATGGTTCTGCTAACTTAAACTTATAAAGCGCAAGCATATACACAATAAATATGGACGCCATGGTTCAAGTTTATTAAGTGCAAGAAAGTAAAGTGCGCCATCAAGTTTGTGAGAGCTTTAATCACTAATTTTCACATAACAAGTTTAATTCGGAAGGTAGATAAAAACATGAATATACTTGGAATAGCAAATGCTAATAGGTAGGTAGGGTGGACTCTTTGGAATAACTTGCGTTTATTTGGAGTTGGATGCATGAGTGGAACTCATACTTGGTATGGAGGCTAGCAAAAGACTGGGAGCGACCAACTAAGAGAGCAATAATGGCATAATCATGCAACGACAAAACATCATTAATTAAACATAAAGTGATATTACAAGTCAAAAACTAAATGATCATAGAGGCTATGGTGACTTGGGATAGTCTTAACATGGTGTGCCATGCGCCAAGCCAACCCCAATAAAGCATTTAAGGAGAATACCACTATTATGCTTTTATATGCTAAAACAACGCATGATTCTTTCAAGGCACATTAGGAAATCTCAATTTTTCTAACAAGTCATGCTACAGCTATAATCACTAAGAATAAATTAAAAACAATATCAAGTATGACATGATAAAGTCTAGGCACAGTCAAAAACACTCTCTTTTTACCTTAAGCATGAACTTTTCCTACTCTTTTTTCTAATCCAACCAACTATTTGAAAACCAATGCATGAAAGAGGGGGTCCAACCAATTTATTCAAGCAACTAAGCAAACGAAAACAAAACGAAAACAAAGACGCTCCAAGAATAACACAACTGTGCATGAAACAATAAAAATGAAGTAATTGGAAGAAACCTAGATTTTTATTGATGAAGAAGGGGATGCCTTGGGCATCCCCAAGCTTTGACGCTTGTACTTCTTGGATATTTCTTGGGGTGACACGGTGGCATTCCCAAGCTTGAGCTTTAGTCCATTCTTCATATCATTACAAATTCTCTCCATACACCTAAATTTTTCCTTCATACAAACTTCACACAATCTTATTAGCAACATTAGTGCACTCAAGATAATAAGTCTTTGGGTTCAGTTTCAACACCAATAAAATTTCCATTAAAACACAAGCTACTGTAGCACTTCCCTCAAAATCTCAATTCCCCAAAAGAACTCAAAAAGGAATCAACAAGAAGCAAATGAAATAATGGCAGAATCTGTCAAAACGACCAGTAGGTAAAAACCAATTTTTTCGAAGACCTTCTGTTGTCAAATCGAAAAGTGTTGTACTAACGAAAGTTAGATAACAACCTGGGATAGAAGCAAAAAAATTCACGCCTCAAAACAACATACATAGATTTACACACGAATTTTTACAGCGAACACAACAATCTGTTTCAGGACAGCAACTTCCCAAGCATTACTTCTCTTCTCTAGAGGTTTACTCTTGGCACAAAAAGCAAATAAAAAGAACAAGAGAGGTAATAACTTCCAAGACTCATCTAAAACTTTTGGGTTATCTCCCAATAACTTTTCTTTAACACCTTTAAGTTAGGTATACGGCATAAGAAGATGCTCATAAGAAATATAAATTGAAGTAAAGGAGAATCAAGAAGCAAATTCAAGCACATTTAAGTCTAACCCACTTCCTATGCATAGGAATCCTGTAAAGAAACAAGTCATGAAAGCACAAGATACAAGCATAGGAAAGCAAAACAAGTGCAACTTCAAAATTTTCAAAATAAAAGAGGGGAAACTTAATATTATTGAGACGCATAAAACATGTTTCCCTCTCTCATAATAACTTTCATTAGCATCATGAATAAATTAACAGTATAACTATCACATAAAACATTCTTATCATGAGCCACATGCATATAATAGTTATTACTACTCTCCACATAAGAATAGTCATTCTTATTAATTGTAGTGGGAGCAAATTCAACAAAATAGCTACAATTATTATTCTCATCACCATAATCATCATATAGGAGGCATATTGCAATCATAATTAATTTTCTCCTCAATAGGTGGACTGAAAATATCATAATTCATCATTGTAATCATCATATATTGGAGGTATAGTATCATCAATCAAATAAATTTTTCTCCTCCGTGCTTGGGGGACTAAAATTATCGTGCTCATAACAACCAGGTTCCCAAGCTTAGACTTTTCCATAGCGTAGAAATAATGGTGTCCAAAGAATTCTACTAACAACATTGTTATTAGCATGCCAAATAAAGTTCCATAGGTTTTTTAATTTTCTCTTCAACACTTCATGTCCTAATTCAAGATAAATACTATAAAGCTCTGTTTTTTGTTGTTGTTTTCCATTAAGCATAACTAGTGAAAACAAGAAAAAAAAGACAAAATTGCAGAATCTAAAGGAAATAACTTCGAGACTCACACCGAGGATGTGAGTACCTTTTACCTACCTCCCCTCCCCGGCAACGGCGCTAAAAATACTTGCTGGCTCGTGGTTGAGTGGGAGCTTCTTCTTCTTCAGTCCCCGGCAACGGCGCAAGAAAATAGCTTGATGTCTATGCACTTCTTTTCTTGTAGACAGTTGTGTTGGCCTCCACGTGCAGAGGTTTTAGAAAACAGCAAGTTTTCCCTTAAGTGGATTACCCAAGGTTTATCAAACTCAGGGAGGAAGTGGTCACAGGTATCCCCTCTCAAGCAACCCTGCAATCAAGATACAAGAAGTCTCTTGTGTCCCCAGCACACCAAATACACTTGTTAGGTGTATAGTGCACTATTTCGGCGAAGAGATAGTGAAATACAAGTGGTATGGATAAAATACAA